>SZWC01027110.1:0-30924 GCA_023375785.1 Penium margaritaceum | reverse complement strand
TGTGTGTGTGTGTGTGTGTGTGTGTGTGTGTGTGTGTGTGTGTGTGTGTGTGTGTGTGTATGTGTGTGTGTGTATGTGCGTGTGTTTCTGCATACTCTCGAATCCTCTCTTGTTTTCCATTCTTTCCTATCTACTGGTACAACAGCAAAGAATAAGAATAACCCTCGCTGTACATATGCCACATCCAAACCAGATTTTTCAGGGATGTCTCACTACGGTTCCCCACTCTCTCGCTTTGGTGAATTTATTACCATGGCGTGGCACTTTAACCTAGACATGGACTCCTCCTGTGTGGCATCTGTGTCAGACACAAGTACATTCCCCTGCTGTACCTACATATGTGCACACACAATGCCTGTCCATGCAGCAGCACAACTGGCATCATCATCAACCCTCTAGGAAACTGGTGCTTCTTGGCCTGCTTCTGTCCTGATTCGTGGTCCCAATTACTGGGAAGGAGAAGTGCATTGCACTTAGTCTCTACTGTACTTGACATTGCCAGCATATTTGTATCCACATTTGTTTCCGCAACAAGAGTGGCACTTGTGCCAGCTAGCACTGCAGAAATGCATTTGTTTTTTATAACTAAATTACTGCAGTTGCGTTGCTAGGTCCAGTTGCAGTTCATTTAAGTAAGTTTTAACTATGATTTCCACCGTACAAACGCAGTTGCATCTGCAACCGCCACAGATGTCACTGCTACCTCATATGTAGCCAACTCCATTTGAATTCCCACAGCCATCGCTAACACCTCAGCAGCCACTGCATCTACACCAACGACCACATTCAGTATTGCTTTCAACATAAGTCTTTCATCATACCTGATTCACTACATTTCTGATTAGCTGGGGATCTTGACCTCAGAATTTTTTTTTTTCTTTGTTTCATTCAAAGACCATTTTTTTTCTCCAGAAAAAGGCAAACAACAGGTCCAGGTTGAATCTGCAAAGTGCGGATCCGTCAGCGATGTTAGAGCTTCATCGATTGAGTTTCCAAACTTTGAAGCACCAAGCGGCCTTTTACAACCTGCAGGTGGAAGGACATCCGATGTTCCACCACCGGCTGGACGTTCAACGTCTTGAACATGCCTTCTTTGTCAAAAATTGGCCAGAGCTCAATGGGAAAAGCCTTTGTGCCACTCTGAAATCCATAAATAGTTTCAACCAAAGACCTGTACATTTCATAGCTCTCTCTATGGATGAAGGTTTTTCCATTAATGCAGGCAAATGTTGAGAAACACAATGGTTGTTTCCCTAATTACCACTGTTGCTCCTGCAGTGTCATTTGCAACAACAGTACTCATTAAAACCCTCTGTCTCATTGTCTCAGCAACCTGAAAATCTTCAGCATTTGGTGCATGTGTAGCTGTCGCCCTTCCACCCTCCTTCGGTCATTAGCCAACCTTACATGAGGGTGAGACTTTGCGTGACTTGTCTCTTCTCTTCTCTTTCTTTCATGATATGTGTGCCTCTTGTAGTCTCTCTTCTAGGATTTTCTTTATTTCACACACTCGGGCATGGAAAACTATATTGAATCTTCTTTGGTCGTGTGGTATGCCAGTCTTGATACCTACCAACAACGAGTGGTATGCTACACTCTAAGAGGATTCAAATCGCAAATGCACTGTCAACAACGAGGCGCTGAAAGCTTAGAGGGCTGCCGAGGAGTATCTCCAACATGAGGATTGCAATCAAGACGCGTTCAACAACCCACTTGCTGACATGGTTCTATCCTTCCTTCACCTTATGTTGCACTCCATCCTTTTTTCATTTACTGCCGCTGGCTCTGTTGTTGCCTTTGCCTCTTCACCAGACTATGTGTCCTCGTGTGGTGCTCTCTCTCCTAACCAGGATCTCATTGTAGCTGCAGCTGTTGCTGGAGCAGTCACTTCAGCTGGAACTTGCACCCCTGCCACCTCGCTGGCGGCAGGGGTGCAAGAAATACATTTTGTAATCAGTAAACAAAAAGCTTACTCTTCTATTCATGGATTATTCACATTAATATACCTTTTTTCATTGTACAACAATAAACAATCATAAATGGTGAAGTGTGGAGAGATTTCTGTAATCTTCGGATTTTTGCTGTTCAACTCACTTTCCAACATGTATCTTCACGCGCTATCATCAATTTTTTTCCTTTGGGGTGATTGGTCATGTATGGCTTCATGTAAAAATGATACACTATTGGTTCAATGAGAAATTTTGTAGTCCTTATCTGCATCCAGTGCAAGAAAAGTACAACTAGTCCCATACATTCCTATGCGTGCAAATGTCTCTCTCAAGTCCTGTCCTTCCAGGAGATGACGGAACCCTTTTGCCGTATGATTCTTATTCAAACTTTCCAGATCCATTTTCACTTCAAATACACATGTGGCTTCAATGTCCTTGTGAACGAATGCACAGGACACCAACTCATTCACCCCATGCTCCAGCAAGACGTTCAATTCTGCCCTCGGACAGTCGGAAGAATCTGAATGCCGCCTTGCCTGAGCCGGGGTCAGTGGTTTGGTCACAGTGCGGTCCACTTCTGCAGTGCTGAAATTTTCATAAAGATTTCTGTAATAAACTCAGGAGAAATCACGCAAATATTTCTGCAGTGGTGTATTTGATAGCTCTATCTCAGCAGAAGGAGTCAGCGATGTGAGACCCCGGGGTGCCTGGGTAGTACTGGATTCAGTTGTGGCCGAGTCATTTTGATGGAAGGAGGTATTTTGGCACAGGGTTGGCTGGGTTACTGTCTTGTGGTAGTTGAGCCATCCGACTGGACTAAATTGTGTGAGGAGGAACAAAAGCAAGTACGCTCACATACTTTGGGTAGTCATATTGTGAGGAAAGAGAAGGAACGTGACAAAATCTTATGAAGAAAAAACTGTAGGGGAAATTTTTCAATAAAGAGCCGTCTCAACTTTCCATGTAGTGATGGTGCAAAACAGACACAGGCCATCGTACCCCACACCCTGGCTGGCCAGAGGTCATTTTTCTCTTTTAACCAGCGCTTGCAGGGTGTGATAGACTTGGGCAGAGGGCCTTGTGGAACTCTGTCCCATATCCATGTGATATACTTAACAACCTCCTCCAAAATCTTAAAATGCAATCCAGGCTCAGTGTGTGTGGAAGGAATCACCAAGCATTCGATGTCACCGTTCAGAAATTTCTTCTTTCTGTGGAGTATATGGGGCTTCATACTGGTGTTCAACTCCCCTCAAATTCATTTCTTCCAACAGTGTGCCTAGGAACTCACCCCCTATGTTTATCCTTCACTTCAGCAGTGTGCAACTGGTCTGTATCTCAGCCAGAGGGATCTATTCAATAACAACTTGCTGAGAACCTGCCTTCTTTTCAGCAATGAAATTGCCCAGCGGAAGTGACTGTAGTCATCAGTCAGTATGGGTCAGAGACCCATACTGGACTTAAGGCACTGGCATTGGTCCAGTGAGGTCCGCATGCACCAGAGTCAGAGGTCTCATGGGGAAGCTGTTGGATCTGGAGAATGTTTGCCTGTGGGCCCTCCCCTCAACAAGGCAGTTATCTGCCTTGAGGTCATGGAAACAGTCATTAGAGCAGGTCTTGTGTAGGGGTGTGTTTGAGTAGGTCAGAAGTTATGTCTGTGTTGGATTTTGCAAGGAGGCAATGAATGATTTTTGCATGTATTGCGTCCATGCCTTTGCCAACGTGCAGTTGAGGACAGTCTGAATATGTTTGGATAAAGGGAAACATTGCCGGTCTGTACAACACATTAGTGTGCAACTTTCTATCAGCAAGAAAGGCACCAGACACACAAGAAAACCCAGCAATGTTACTTCTGCATAAGAGAGAACACATTTGCTTGCATTTCAAATTGTTCCTCCAACAGGTGATGCGATGTTGCGGTGCAAAAAAACCACTCATGCATGTGCAGTTTATGGGTCGTGTTGATGTTTGTCTATTCCAGCCTATGACATGGCGGCTAAGGGGTTTCAAGGGGTGTGTCAGTGAAATCTAAGCCTCCTACCTCTTCCTGCTCCCCACCTCACAGGTTCAAATCCTCGCATGAGCATTGCTCCACACCTCACCTGGGCTACCCCAGCCATTTCCCCCCAACCTACCCCATGCATTATCACATTTTGGAATCTTCCCTCCTTGCCCCCTTTCCTGAAGAGGTTACCTCACCGCTTTACCCCCAACATTATCCTCCCCCACAATCTGGGCCACCTCACCTTCCCAAGATCTCACCTTCCAACTACCTCACCTTTCCACCATCTCACCACTTCACCTTATCCCTCCATCTCACCTTCCCAAAACCTCACCTTTCCATAACCTTACCTTCCCACCATCTCACCACCTTACCTCACTGCACCACCACACCTTCCTACCACCTCACCTTCCCACGTCTCTCCTCCTCACCACACTCCACTACCATGACTTTTCAACACCTCACCTTCCAACCATTTCACCAACTCACCTCACACCACCACCTTGTCTCCCTTTCATGTTCAACTACATAGGATAGAGGTATTTCTTGTCAATCCTCGTTGATATAATCAAACACATATATTGTGTTCTAATTCTTGGCATCCTTGCAAAGGCAATCTTCTGGCTTTCATCAACCCTGCCGCACCGGAAACTGGTGAGTATGGATCAAAGCCTTTGTGAAACATTGACCGCAACTAATCAACGTTTACAATAAATCAATATCCATCAAGGTTTGCAAGAAGATTCATCACTGTATGTGCCAATCTCATGTATGAGGTCATCCAGGCCACCCGTGATGTGAGCAAAGATGGTGCTGGTGGACTGAGATGGGAATGGGAAAAAGGGAGAGACAACAGAGGTTTCCAGGGCATGTGATTACTCCCATAGCTACTCACCCTGAGCCCAGGAGCTATGTTGGAACTCCCTGGATGAGAAGGTGACACTGGTTGTGACTTGAGGAGGGGATGTTAGCGTTACGTCAGAGTTGTGTCAGAGTAACCATACCTCTGTGAAGAAACAAGGGGGCTGCAAGGGTGGAACGAGGCAGGTATGGCTCTAGCTGAAGGCCGCGTATGGGTTAAGAAAGGTCGTAAGGACATTGAAGTGATATGGGTATTCAAAATGAAAAGGAATCAGGAAATTTTTGAATAAGAATGACACAGCCAAAAGGTTCCGTCAGATCCTGGAACTGGACTTGACAGACACACACGCACCCATACGAATGTATGGGGCCAGTCGTGCTTTGCTTGCAGTGACTGCACATAAGGTCTAGGAATTTTCTCAATGGACAATGGAGGAACATCTGTACGTGAAGACATACATGACCAATCACCAAAAAAAAAACTTAGATGATAGTGTATAGAAGTACACATTGGAAAGTGAGTTGAACAGCAAACATCTGAAGTTTACAGAAAGTTCTCCACACTTCACCATTCATGTTTTTTTATTCTTGTAAAACAAAAATAGGTATAGTACTGCCCTTCTGACATGTGCTCATGATGGTGAGTGATGAATACTCCATGAATAGAAGAATAAACTTCTTGTTTACTGATTATGGAGTGTATTTATTTGGGTAACCATACCTCTGAGAAGCAGCAAGATGGCTGCAAGGATGGAACAGACCAGGTGTGGCTCTTGCTCAAAGACCTGTGTGGGCTAAAACAGGCTCCTTGTTGTTGAAAGCAATGAAATCAATGCACCTTAGAGCTTTGTGGGTTCACACAGAGTATATGTGATTCTTCCCTATTCTTTTTTTCCTGGCTTCTGTCTTCGTGTTTCTCTACTTGTCTATGTAGATGATTTTTTTATCCTGTCTCCCTCATCCACACTCATTCCACATACAAATGCATTTCTCATGAAACTATGACAGAATTGGAGGCAGAATAAAGCTTCCCTGACACAAAAATCACAAGATATCATATTGCACGCATCTTTACCAAAGAAAATCCATTTCCCACCTCACAGTATGCTTCCACCATCTAGTATAGCATCTTCCACATCAGCACACGCCCATCAGATCTGACGTCTATACGCACCTGTTGGATGCACATTACACATACTACAACTCAGAAACAAACCCAACGCTTAACAGAAAGATCACTGGCAGTCTCATACCTAGCATCAACCACACGGCTTGACATGACGTGTGCTGTCAATGTCTTGGCCCAGTTCAGTCACAAACCACACAGAACATTGCAGAATGCAATGTTGAAGCTGCTCTGTCATGTCCTGGACATGACAGAGATATCTGTGCTTCATGTGTTGTTTACGCCCGCTACAAGCCCTAAGCGGACAGCTTCTGTGACAGTGACTATGCTCCTGACCGTGTGCTTCGTAGTCATGGTGGTTGTGTGCTCCGTGTGTAGGGGTCTGTCGTGTCTTGTTGCAGTGCTGAAGAGCCATCACTATGTGAAACACAGTGTGGATGCATCAGACTAAAGGGAATCAGGTGGGATAGTGTGTGAGGAAATCTGGCTTGCATGACTGCTTGAGGAATTGCATGTGCATTCAACAGCTATAGTGTTGTATGGTGGCAGCAAGACTGCACGCTCCATTACAGCCAACAAAGGAATTCTGTATCCATGCATGAAGCACATTAGCATTTATCACCAACTTTTTCATGAGGCGGTGGAGGCAGCAATATTGGAGGTATGTGGTATCAGTGGGAATACACAAATGCCAGAACTTCTCACAAAGGCGCTTCCCTCCTCCTCACTCCTGCTCCAATTTCAACAACTTGGCCACATGCCGGTTGCACTCCCATCCAAAGGGACATGGTAATCCTTCTTCTTGATGTGCTGGCCATGAGTGCGCATAGCATGCTGGAAAAGAGAGTGGAGGTGACACAGCATGAAGGCCTCCGGCCCTCACACAAGCTGTGTTCCTCACACAAGTTGTGTTCCTCACACAAGCTGTGTTCCTCACACAAGATGTGTTCCTCACACAAGCTGTGTTCCTCACACAAGCTGTGTTCCTCACACAAGCTGTGTTCCTCACACAAGCTGTGTTCCTCACACAAGCTGTGTTCCTCACACAAGCTGTGTTCCTCACACAAGCAGTGTTCCTCACACAAGCTGTGTTCCTCAGACAAGCTGTGTTCCTCACACAAGCTGTGTTCCTCACACAAGCTGTGTTCCTCACACAAGCTGTGTTCTCCACACGTGGTCACCTCCATCCTGACCACATGTCCCATCCTCCATTATCCTGGCCTGACATGATCAGCTCATGCCTAGCCTTGTGTTTGAAATTTACGCTAGTATCCCAGCTAGAATGAACATGTTTTGGAATTTACCTTGTGAAACCTAGTTGTGAGCTTAGGTAATCAGAGCATAGGTCACCTGAGAAGCAGCGTTGTGTGGCCAAATTCAGGACAGAAAAGGTAGAATCCTGCATTTTAGTATAATCCTTGGTGAATTTTCACTTTGGAAATGGCTCTTTGGCATGCCTCACTAGCCAAAAGACAGATGTGGCCCGAAAAGGGATTTCCACAAGAAAGAGTACTCTGGGTTACTAGGTCCCTTGTATTTCATTCTCTTTGCGGCCACCACCTTATTACTGACTTGGCATGTATTCTTCATAACTTCTCATGGTGTAAATATAAGGCCTCCATAGGAAGAATCTCAAGGAATACCAAGAACAAGGCAAGAATTCATCCAAATAGGAGGTACCACCGACACCATCCAAGTGCACAGGGATATCGAATACATGATTGAAGAAATCCTCCGACACTATGTATCTGGGAAGTAGTTGATATCTCATTAAGTGCGGATTGTAATGTGAAAAAGGCAACTGGGAGCCTTACAAGAACCTACGAGATGTCAAGCATCTGCTTGATGGATTTTGTAGCCGGTACCAACCATTGCTACATAATACACCAAGGTGTTGATGCTACAATTTGGCATTTACTAATCCCGGATATACACAACTTTCCTGTTCTCAGTGCATACGTACTTATGTCATTATGTTTGTAGCCCATTGTGCAGTGAAGTCCAGCTTTGTACGCCAATGCCTTGAGGGAGTTTTGACCAACTCCACCGACCATCGACGTTACGCTCAGAATCTTATGACTACTCACAACACCTTCCATAATGCTCGAAATAATCATCACAAAACATTGTGATGTTGTAATAATGATGGATAAAGTTATTGATGCAAGAAAATGTCTAAAATTATGTGTTTTGTATATTCTTGATTCCCCCACCCAAGTTCTCAGTGAGATTCCTTGAGATGGTCACTAACGTTATGAATTATCATATGTTTTGTTGTTTGAGCAATTAAGGCCCCAGCATTGCCTATTTTTTGTTTTGGCTGTTATGCATAAATTGTTTACTGTTACCAAACTTTCTATTTAGGAAAATTTCACAGCATTTCAAAATTACTCAAGTGTTCCTTCTTCAAAATTTGTAATGTTCTGATGTGCTCAATTGTGACATGTTAACAATTCTGCTTGTCTAAAGGACAAGTGGAATGGTGGGGCTCCAAAAGCACTGGTCCCAATCATGTTCAACAGGCATCCTTGGATGCTAAAATGAAACCCCTCAGGATAATGTTTTGAGTTTTCTGGTTGATGAGATGTGGCATTTATCCTACGATCTCAAAGTACTTGCCTCCCCATGATGTTAAAGCTTGATACAAGAGGAGTGGAACAATGGATAATCTACATCGTCACATCTCATCTACTTAAAAAAGCATCTTTAAATTGTGTTCTACGTGGTTTTCTCATATGGAACAGGCAAGATTGATTACATGCTATTCTACGAGGATCTGAAAGGTGCTTCACTTTTGCCAATATTTTATATTTTTCATCATTCTACACATGGTTATTTGTTCATTTCTACAGCTTACCTTGTGGGAAATCTGTTTTTTTCCCGTTGAGCTCGTTGTGTGTGTTTGAGTTTTTTGAAACTGTAAAACTTGGTTGCAAGCAATCGTGCAAGATCATGGCTTCACTTTTGTAGACAAACAAGATGGAAACAATGTTGTGAATTTGAAGAGAAAACGTGGTCAACATTTATCTAGAGATCATGGAGAAATCTCAACTTAAGAAAACATGACAATGACACCTATAGTGACAATAGGATATCTAATAGGACGCAAGACACAGATACCCAATTTTTTTAACAAGATAACCCATCCTCCCCAAAGTGGTGGGATTTGTGATACTTTTAGGGGAGGTTTGTCTAGGGTTTGTGGGGAGTTTGAGACTCACCATGCATTGAAAGGGAACCTGCCGGACCCCGCTACCGCAGGGCCCGGAAGATGCTTGCGCAAAAACATAGCCCAAACCACCAGTATTTACTAAAGGATGGGTTCATTGAGGTTTCATGCTTAAAGCAAAGGGTAGAAAACTGAAGTCTAATTGTTTTTTTTTGTTTCACCTTAGCTGCTGGCCAAATTGCTGGAGTCACCCTTGTGATTCAGGACTCTGGCCAATCGATGATCAGCGACAAAAGCCGCTGGTTGTGGACCCCGCCAGCCATTGATCAGATTGCAGCTAATTGATGGCTGCCGAGGAGATCGCTCAGTGGCTTTCGCCGCTGACCGTCGATTTTTTTTGTGGCTATACCCTTCGTTTTTCCTCGTTTGGTGACACGGTCTAGCATGGAAATGGACTGGAACTTTGGGTTGTTTTTTGCCGGTGCTGGGTGGGTGAGATTCACACTTTGCATTTCATGGGTATCCAAGCTATTTTCCCCTATCAAATAGGCGTTCTTCAAACTCGTTCACAACAGGGATGTGGAGGAGAGTGACCATGTCACTCACGGCCATCTGCTGAAAACCAGGTTTCATAATCTTTGAAACGGCTGCCGCAGTCCACGTCCACTTGACGAGCTCAGGCCACTCGCACAGGGGCTACCTAGGCATAAAGCAGCCATCTTGTCATGGATTCCTTGACCAGCTTCATGCTGAGGTTGACCTTCACGTGCTTAATAAATGTTTCAGTTTTGAACAAGGAGTAACGTTTCTTCATCTTGTCCTTCACTTGCTTTCGTGAACATTGCTACTACACCCGTCAGGCACGTACACAAGCTTCACCCACGGATAGTTGTCCTTGACCTATGCTTGAGACATCCCCAACACACATGGGTTTCCATGTGTTGAGGTTGACAAGGATGCAAGCCTTGCCATGATCCTTTCCAATTTTCAACACATTTGCACGTATACTGTAGGCCAAGAACATCTGCAAACAAATCCTTTTGTTTTTTCCATGTTGGCCTGTCAATTCGGGTTGTGGTTGTAATTAAATGCGTAGTTCGACTACGCCTCCTCTATGTCAACATTGTCTAGATGGCAGCGGTTGGTTTTTCTGGCCCAAATTACCTGGCATGGCAGTATCACACTTTTCATGGTGGTGGCGAGCACAATAGCGATGTTGCACTTGTCGTCGCGACCGAATATGAGTATGTGCTGTGCACCAAGGGGTACATATGTAGATTTTAGACTTAGAGTGATCTGTATGCCAGTATGGTTGGCATTCATAATGAATGTCTCCTAGATCTTGTAAAGGCTGCAATAAATTGCATCACATGTGAAAACTGTATCGCAAAAGGAATCCCAGTCGTTGGGGACTGCACTGGGCTGCAGATATCATATGGCACCAGCACCAACTGAGCTCACACAAGACAAACTTCCAGCGGAATGAGGTGAAGAACAGTTGCTGAAACGGAATTTCATCCAACTCAACCATGCCATTCCTTGGTGCAATGCAGCATGGTATTGGGTATGAAAGTCAGGTTAAACAGTGCACCCACCTCTTGCATGCACTTCAGCTCCTCTTTAACCATCGTATTTAGCTCAGGAGCCATTGCAAAGAAGCCAGGGTGACCAATGCTTCTGTGAATGTGCTTTTGTCTTTCGGTGGCTGGTTTGAACGGATTCTCTGGGCTGAGTTGCATGGTGCGCTAGAAGCGGTAAAGGAGCTCACGCAGCTTGTGCGAACAGTGCCAGAGTTTCAATGTGGTATCTCTAACCATTTTATACACAAGGAATCAATCCAGTTGGTGGAACGCAGTTTGGAGATGATGGATGACGGCCGCAAAGGTAGAATAATTCTTGTTCTAGACAGCTGCATGGATATTTTCCTTGGGGAACCAGTCATGTTACACTCGCTTGGGATGCACATTTGCTGGTGTTCTCTTGGAAGGTGCCTCGGGAGGTTCCATGTCAAGGTCACTCTCCATGCCCTCATCCCTACCACCAAAGCTGAGGATGCTTGGTTCCTCCATGCCAGGTGTGGCAGTGACGAGGGACACGGATGCAGGCATGGAAACACATCCATCAACACCATGCAAAAAAGCACATGTTGATGATGCGAAGAGGAAGACAAGGACAATGACGGGAGACAAGGATGCAAACATGGACACAGCCATCATCAACATGCAAAAAATTGCATGTTGATGATGCAAAGAGGAAGACCTGGCTTCCGCTTGGGTTGCTTGGACTTCACAGATCGCCAAAAATTGTGACAGAACAGCAGGCACAATCAGCATGAACCAGACCAAATGCTTGTGAAGCCATTGGACAAGGATCTCCACAAGGAATGAATCCATGTGAAGAAGTATGAATGTAACAGGTGATGCAAGGTTCAAGGAAGAGAAGGTGAATGGTTAACTTGGCCAACTTGTTGATCTGGGCAGGTGAGAGGACATGAGCTCCAATCCGGCCCTCGTTGCAAATCTTTGTTGTGAAGGAAGCTTCCAAGAAAGAAAATCCAAGGCTTCTTGGAAGCTACCCAGTTAGTCTGCCATGTATGCTTATGTGTCAAGCCTATGGTGCAAGCCCATTGATGATGTGACCAGCTCAAGTCGCTGCTAGAGAATGTATTTCTGAGTTATGGGACCAGACAGAAACCTACAAACTACCTGTCTTTCATGCTGATCATTCAACCCTTGATTTATTCTCTACTCTATATTGATGAATTCAGACATTATTGAGATGAAATGCTAAGGCATTAGTGCTCTTCAATGTTGGGTGCATGCCTGATTAAGTTTAGGGTGCACAATACACACGAGTGAAGGAAGAAAGTGCCATAACCTTTGTGAGATTTTTCAATCTTGTTGCTTCTATGTTAGAGGTTGCCTAGCTCATTTTCTAACAGCACCTTCTTTGCTGAATTGGAAATTATGACCTGTCACTGGTTGCATCTTCACAGGGATGGCAGTGAATGAAAGATTTGCCAAGGAAAGGCTGGGGTGCTGCTAGAGACTGATTTAGTTTATAAAACTCTTGAAGGGCTAGAATGTATCCTTGACAAGGGCCAGCAGCTCCTATCTGATGTCCCTTGGTTTAGGGATTTTGCTATAAGCTATGGCTCCAAAATCACCTTGAGGTGCACCATTCCAGTTCACATATCCAGCATGCTATTCTGCTGCATTGGCTATTCCTCTTTGTTCTGTGTAATCCAAGTGCAGATAGTACTTGCGGTTTACAGATGCCAACACAGCATGTTCTAGCCCAAAATTTCCTGAATAGCAAGATCTGTGACATTCCTCATGCATCAGTGGTGACCCTGCTTGTTAAACTTGCCATCTTGCAGCAAGAGGGACTTTTAACCATGGATTCAACCACAGAGTCTTTGTCAACAATGAGGTGGAATTTCTCATAATAACAAAAGATCCATAGCATCATAACATCAGAGAACAGGCAAAGCAAGTTGTTGACGGTGGAATGAACTGGGGGAGGGGAGGAGATGTTTGGGAATAAGGGACAATGATTCCTTCCACATTCTAGTCAGAAAAAAAATCAACTGTGATCTAGAAGACTTCATGTTTACATCTTACATCCAGCCATTTTTGGTGAATGAAACACCATTGTTGATATTGTGGATCATGGCAGTAAGTCATTTACAGAAATGAGAAACTTTAAGCCGCATCGGCCAATCAAAGCTCAATAGCCTGGCACGCTTGCAGATGTGTTTTAGTGTACAAGAACAATTCACAATCATGGAAAATCAATGGAAAGGAACAATATTTTTCTGTCAGAAACATGCTCCCAAGAACACAAGAGAGGAATACTCTTGCTAACCACGTTCCCTACACTGTCATAAGACCTGACAAGGACCATGTTACAATATTCAATGATGTTGGCAATCCTCTTCGCATTCCTTGTTGGATGCGCACCTTGCCATGAGTTCCATGGAGCAGATTTCTCTAACAATATATTTAAAGTGGTCTGATGCATGATCTGATAACGCATCAGGCTCCTCTAGAGCCTTGCCAGAACTTTGCATTATGCTGCGGCAAAATTTGGAGCACACTGCCAACAGCGGGAAGATTTGCCACCAGAGATCCAAGTTTGACTCCACCAAGCTCCAAACGCACCACAAAGGTCCGACCTTTCAGGATGGACCTTGCCTTCATTTCTAGCCCAGCAAAAGAACTTCAGCATTGCACCATTAAAGCACATTCCCTGGCCTAGTGTCCATGGCATGGTGGACAGGTCCATGCAAGGTTATCTCAACATCCATAGCAATGGCTCTACTCCTCCTGGCATGCTTGGATGTGCTAGAAAGCTAAGATTGCAAGTTAAATGGATCTCTTGTGATCATACTCAAAGAAATGATGAAACCAAATGTAATTGATCAATTTTGAACAGCTCTTTCCTTCCTCACTCTTGGATTTGATCATTACACTCTATTCTCTTCGCCATTGTTGACCCTAAGGCGATGAAAACAGTGATAACGTGTTTCTAAAAGAGCTATGAATCCATGAGGGTTCATCCATATCCATACAAACAAGTCAAAAAATGGCAAAAAATAGGATTAAACGTTGAAGCTCCTCTCCGGTCAAAAAAAAACTGCACACACCGATCACCCATGTAAACAGCTCGCATTGCAATTGACAAGGATCCCTAAGATCACAAGGTTTGACAAAGGGCACAAGGCCGACCAATTAGTAACACTACTTTTAGTGCAACCGAGGGATTGCAAAAGCTGCTGAATGATACCAGCACGATTATGTAAAGGATGTTCTCATGATTTCCGAATAAACGACTCGGTTCAAAAGCCGGATTTGCACACCGAACCAGAGACGTTTGAAGTGAAAAACCATCAACGGATGCCCTCATATCCGCCAACTTTGCAAGCAAATCCAGCTGTAAAATTAGAGATTTGCATGATGTAAAGGTCCAAAGGAAATGCCCAATGAAAGGCCACAACACCATCCTCTTGATAGATTTCCTGTATCAGTACAATCCTGAATTACACAAGGACAAAGGCATAGTCTACACCATTATTTATATTAGGATAAAACACCTCCCTGGTCAAGCAACCCACAAAGAAACGATAGTTACGGGAAGCAGCTGAGGAGAAAGTGACAGAGGTAGTTGTAGCAGTCTCAAATAGTGCACACAGTTGGTATCGCTCGACATGGCCAAGAGGTACCCGTGAGACAAAGCAAAATCATGGCTAATCAACTTGGAGTCAGGAGAATTAGATGAAATTGTAGCAGTGGATGCCACAACACAAGCCTCATCGGTCTCAATACCTGAAAAGAACGCAATCGTTTGACATGAGCTTGCATCTCTCACCAAGTATTTTGAAGGGTTTTCTCCAATGAGCTACCTTAACAGCTCCCTTTGCAATGCAACATTGATCATTAGGTAGAACTGAAGCCCGGAAGCAGACCAACAATCAAGGGAACCTGTTTGATGAGCGACCACAAACTGACCGAGCTAAGGAAAACTGTTGAACGATGTGTTCAATCAAAGGTTCATAGGGTCACCCACATCACCATACAATGTCCCTATAGTTTCAGTCAGGGTAAAAAACAAAAGGATGCACATGTGCGTGGATTACAGGTCTCTGGATGATGCAAAAACCAAGAACCACTACTCCCTTTTGCGATCACGTGTGAATTTTGACAAACACCACGAGGCAAGAATGTTCACCGTTTGCTTGACCAATGCACCAGCTATCATCAAATCCATGTGTGCAAACGGGAAGTCAATAAGACGGCATTCTGCACCATGATGAGCATAGGCAGAAATTTGTTTTATAACTGTCGAAGATAAACTTTGGTCGCCGTTCGATCAGGTTTTTGGGCCACATCTTCGGCGGCGGACGGATAACCATGAACCCGAATAACATGGAGATGGTCGTTGATTGGCCAATGCCGACAAACATTTGGTGCATCCAAAAAACATTGGGTTGTTGCTACTACCACTGATGTATACAAGACTATGTTTGGGTGTTAGCTGTACTTCGACCTCGCCCCTAAAACTACTGAGTGAACGTGAGGAGAAAACAAAGAATAAGTGTACAACTCTTTAAGAAACTCTCTAACCTGAGCACTAGCCTTGTGATTGGGGGATCTAACAGTGCATCATGGCCACGGACGGGTCCAATCGAGCAATCCGAGCCATTCCTCTCTAAGACAATGGTGGTGAATAAAAACAAGATGCGCACACCGGAGCTGAACTATGCTTTGCAAGGAAAAGAGACATTGGCGGCCGAGCGCACATTCAAGACGTGGTGATGATTTGTAAACTGTTGTCCAAACCGGCCACCACGGACTCAGATGTTTCAAGAGTAAGCCAAATCTAAACCGTAGACAAACTTGATGGATGGAGTTCTTCAAGTCCAACCTCAAGTACGACATTCAGTACTGGCCTGGAGAAACAAATCCATTGGATGCTCTCAATCGGCGACCAGAATTTATGGCTTAGATTAGCACGTTTCCTTTTTAATGAAACCTTTATCTCGGGAGGCTTTTTGCAAAGGGTTACGAGGAGTTTGGTGGATATGAAAGAATAATTTATGGTTTGATGATTCATACTCACAACGGTGATTCACTCACCAACTCCATGTACCAATGAACTACAAGATACAAAGAATTCTATTGGAGGAGTGCCACGACAATGATTCTTGTGGAAATTTTGTAGAGGACAAGACACTAACAAAGCTAGGGAGGTTCCACTTGCAGGAACAGATGTAGAATGACATGACAGTATTATGTGAATCACACGACACCTGTTAGCCAAAAAAAAGCTCTCTTCTTATTAGGCCACCGGCCTGCTCCGGCTGCTACTTGTTATAGCACACAGGAGGATCAACATCAACATGGACTTTGTAACTGGATGTCCCGTCATGCCGGGGGGCTATGACACCATCCTTCTGGTGGTGGACAAGTTTTGAAGAATGCCTTGCTTCATTCCGACAACGACCACCATCACAACTGAGGGCATAGCATGATTTTTTCCGAACAACATAGTGCGGCTACATTGTGTGCCATGTACCAGCATCAACGACAGAGACGGCCTTTTTACCAGACGTTTTGGCACGAGCTCATGATGCGCTACGACAATCAAATCCTATCATTACCGGGGTTCCTTCCTCGAAGTGAAGAACAAACTGAGTGCACCTACCAGACGCTCGAACAGCACAACCGCACTACATGCAAGTCCAATAGGACCACTTAGTTTACAAACCTTTGACTGCCCAACTCACGTACAATTCAGCAACTTCCACCACAATGAGCAAAACTCCTTTCACGTTGGTGTACAACAAACTTCTCAACACAAGGGTAGGGTTGCAAAGCCAATGCAACGCAACACTCCATCTGTTGACATCCATTGCCATGATTTCTCTAGAAACTGTGAGTAGTCACAACAAACCCTAACAAAGATGCAAGCCACGATCGATGGAGCAACGTACCGACATCATCGTGACAATTTCTTCAGTATTGGAAATTGCTCGGCTTGTCAAACATCCAACTGCGTAAACAAGAATCAATAAGTTGAAACCTTGGTGGTTGGGATCATTTCAGGTCAAGCGAATGGCAAGCCTGATGGTTGCCCGCCTTTCGCTACTCAACAACATGGTGATTGGTCTGGTCTTCCACGTCAGCAAAACGAGGCACTACCGGGAGAAAAGTAAGAAGTTTCAATGCAAAAAAATATTTCTCCTTTGCCTCAAATGCAATTGGACAGGGAAATGGTGTGCATCATCCAAGATATCATCGGACATCGCCGCTCTAAAAACACAACAAAACAAGTGGCATGACTAACAAAGTTAGGAACCTTATTACAACCTTTGTTATGTTGATCATCTGATTGACGGTTGCTATAGGCATCAACAACCTACGTTGGCTAATGGGCTGGGACGTCGCAAAAATGGGGGAAGTGTCACGAGTCCCTAAGCTCTGGTTGTGTGCATTTTTGTGATGAAATTCGTGGCCCACCACGTGTCAGCCATTGGATTTCTTCCGCGTTTGACTGAGAGCATTTTGGCCTGTTGACCCGACCTTTGGTGTTTCATGTTTTAAGTTTCCGACAAGTTCCACCACATGGTTAAAATATCATTCAATCTGCATCAAAGATTTGATCCTTTTCGGTTGGCTTCTTGAGGACGCTAGACTTTTACAATGATGTGCCTCCACATTCTTTGAACTCCTCAATGTATGGACAGGATTTCTCAGAGTGAGCATTCATGACATGTCCACGTACGTGTCCTTGCACTCGACCCCACATATGCCTCATTATGTTTCTTGCATTTGTAAAAACGTGCTCAAGAATTTGCTGTATTGATTTACACACGTTGCTCAAAACAATTCACCCATTTCCCCCCTTCCTAGAATCGTCATTTGCTCTGCACCTCATCCTTGTGAACCATCCACGTTCCGCTCGGTGTAACATCATTGCCCTACAACTGCTGGTGGGTGGACCAGCATACATTGACGCTCACGCCGTTTGTTGGCTCAGCATGAGGGATCTATAGGAGGATGGAAACAGCTAAGTGGCCAAAGTTAGTTGTAAAATCAGACGGGGGTTAGCTCACATCACATCTCTTAGTTATGGTTACAAATCATCAAAGTGTCCCAATTTCTTGAATTATATTGTGCTCCGCTCCTCATCCGTGTGAACCATCCACGTTTTGCTCGCTGTACTCCCCTCCCAGACCCTCATCTGATTTCGGTACCCCGAGAAAACAAATCACGTCTCAATCACGAGCTTAATTGGTTTCTTACTTTGAACGCCTTAAGGCTCTAGTCTCTTTATTGTTGAGGTTGTTCCACGTCCTCCTCGAGTTATTCCCCGAGGTCTAATAGTTAACAAATAAACACAAACGATTTAGCCACCACAAATTGGAATGAAAGCGAAAAACCCTCCAACACCTCGAACGTAATTTTTTTCTTTGACTCAACACTCCTACTCGTTAAACCCCACCCCAACCCTCCATGCCAGCCTCCATACGCTCCAACAACAATTACACATATACTATGCATATCGCCTCCTCTCCCATAAGGAAAAAGCAACCCTCAAATGGAATATGCATGACAACCGTGCCTCACCGCTCCTTACTCACAAGACCACCCCTCTTAGATCTTCCTCACTCATCCTAGCACTACGCGACACTAACAGCTCCTTTGACACAAATCCCAATGATGTATCTTGCATTGTGCAACACTTCTTCCGACGCATCTACCGTCAGCCAGGCAAACTACATTCCTTCTCCCATCGAATCGAAAGCTTCGTCCATCTTGCGTACTCACCCAAATCTCTACCCCGATAACCCAAAGCGTAGTCTTGGAAGCCGCACTTGGCCAGCTGCTTCACAAGACACCTGGCCTAGAGGGACTTCCCAAAAAACTCTATAAACATTTCATCCCACACGTTGCCTCTCAACTCCTCCAATTCTGTAACCAACTCTTCGAGGACCCCTCACAGGTCCCAAGCTTCGCATCTTCAATTACCACCCTTATCCACAAGGGCGGTGATCCACATGACATCACAACATACATACCCATCTCCCTCTTAACTGTCGAATGTAAGGTCCTGGCCAAGCTTTTTGCTACACAACTTGCAAAAGCTTTGCAATATATATTTCATGAAGAGCAGATTGGCTTAGTCCCTAAGAAACATCCAACATGCACTCACCCCACTCCACGACCTCCACCACTGGGCTACTCGAACCTCCTCACCACTTTACTTTTTAGTTGCAGACTTTGAGAAAGCATACGAATCCGTGAACCGGGATTACCTTTATGCAGCCCTCAACCATCAAGACCTTCCACCTACCCTCATCCAATGGACAGAACTTTTGCATTACCACAGTCCAACACGTTTTATAATTAATGGCCAACCTTACAGTGGAAATTCTCCTCCTCTCTCATGTACATCAAGGATGCCCGCCAGCCCCCTTACTCTTCATCTACGCAATGGAACCCATAGCAGACCTCCTCTGTCACAACTAACCTAGGAGTCAAATCGCCCCACAACTTAGGAAACTCGTCGTCGGCTACGTCGACGACACAACATTAATACTCTTTTCCACAGAGGAAATCCAAGTTTTGTCACGATGCATCAGAACAGTAGCACGCTACATTGGACTCTGCGTAACTCACCGGAAAACTCATTTGATCCCCGGTGGGACACACACTCCTGAGCCGCAATACTCGCCCTTTACACTTCCCTTGAATCCAACACGAATGATGGAACATACGTTCTCCACTGCCTTCACCCAGAGGAAACATGGAACCCTATTGTTCGACGACTTGAGGCATCCACACTCCTCTTGAAGACGTTTAGAGCCCCAATACAGACCAAAGTTATCGCAATGAATGCCTACCTTAACTCAGATTTTCTTTGCGGAATTAATGAAGAAACATGTCGCATTCAATCATTTTATCCTTGAAGGGATTGACCAACCTTTTGGTCTTCTACAAAGAGAACGCTGGCTCCTCAGCTATAACACCAGACTAGCAGATGTCATCTCTCACCCTCACCGTCCTTGGTCACGTGTTCTAAAAGGCATCTTTGATAAAATTAGAGACTCGTTCCCACTCTTTTGGAGAAGGGCTCTCACTGATGGCCCCTCCCTTGTATCTGCTCACAAAAACACCAAATACTTCACCATATAGGACCTCGCAGCCCTCCACGTTAAGATCACATCTCACCTCCTGCAACCTTCCATCGACTCAGCATTACCCATGGGTGTGGTGTTGTGATTTGTGACGTTCTTGTACAGTCTACTGTGACCACTCGGCCGTGTCCATACTCGTGCAGATCCCTGAGGCGGGCCCTGGTGACACCGGTGCGACGACTGGTGGCGGACTACCAGCTTAGAGCTGGCCAACTACCGTTCCAAGGCCACGGACACTGCCGGGACTTCCTGTAGTTTTTTTCTACAGCTTGCAGGCGTTCTTCGGCGGACTGGCCATGAGCCCAATTTCCATGTTTTTGCATTGCGTGTTCATTGTCTGATGATGGATGCATGTGTGTGATCATTCGTAGCGTCCGTCTTGTGATCTTGCACATCTAGGTTCAGACGGCGTAGCATTCTGACATGTGTGCGCAGTGTTATGGCCAAAACAGTGGTTTTGGGCCGGTTTTAGGACAACTCTTGGACCGCCGCGTGCGACACCCGCTGTGCGCCGCGGCAGGTATTTATGCCATGGACCTATCATTTTTCATCTCTCTCTGCAAATGCTATTGAAGCATTCAGACACTTTGCCTTGTGTCCCCTAGTCAAACTCTTGCCGTTGTGTGCACGACTTGTGACGGTCGTCACAG
This sequence comes from Penium margaritaceum, assembly GCA_023375785.1. NCBI lineage: Eukaryota > Viridiplantae > Streptophyta > Zygnematophyceae > Desmidiales > Peniaceae > Penium > Penium margaritaceum. The sequence goes on along the minus strand of SZWC01027110.1, from coordinate 10,465 downwards.
TCTGATCAGGCAGTGACGCCTGGTCAATGAGAGTGTTACTAGGAAGCTTCCTTGCATCATCTCATGGTATCAGAGCAGTGGAACGGTACTCACTGAGCTGCGCAGCAGAGACGCAACAGAGCAGAAGCAGTGAGAGTCACCGCAACAGCAGATCCACTGGGGCCTGTCAGAGACAGCCGGTCGCCGTCGACGCAGCCCACACCCATCACGTGAGACCGTAGCAATGGCGTTGCCACCGTGCCAGTAGGAGCACAACAGCAAAGCAGTAGCAGCGGCATCAGCAAAGCAGCAGCAGCGGCAGCAGCAGCGCCGTAGCAGTAGCTATAGCAACGTGTGGCGGCAGCAACGAGTGCACCCGCCGTCCGCAACCGCAGCAGCGGCTGCGGTGACAGCAGCGCAGCGGCAGCAACGCAGCGGCAGCAACGGCGGCAGCAGCAGAGCAACACCAGCGGCGGCTATAGTAGTGCAGCAGCAGCAGTGGCAGCCGCGACGGCAGCAGTAGAGCAGTAGCAGCTACAGCAACAACAGCATAGCAGCGGTAGCAGCAGCAGTGCGCGGCGGCGGTAGCAAGCAGCAGCCGCAGCGCGTAGCAGTAGTAGCGGCATTGCGCAGCCGCTACTGGCACTGTTCCGCACACAGCCACGCAGCTGCTGCTACAATTGATAGCATAGCTGCAGCACCAGCTGAGCGGAAGCTACTACGCAGCTTCCGCGCAGCCGCCGCGGAGCGACTGCACGCTCGCGTAGAACTGCGAGAGAAAACCAACAAAAACAAGGGGAGTCGAGCTGATTTCAGCAATTTTGCTTGCTGACATCATCAGGTCATGCTGACATCAGCAACCACCTGCTGACATCAGCACCATACTTAGCCATTTTTTTGGCCGGACAGTCAAAACTTGCCATCGTTTCAACTCCTCGAGGAACGCTGATGCTTTTGAAATCCGACAAACGTGACCTGTCGACTCATACTGAGAGGCGACATGAACTCATCTGACAACAAGGGGGAGGGGACAAGTGATCCCTCCTCTTCTTATGGGATCCTGAGCCCACGCTTGCAAGCCATTGAGGACCTGCGGAGCCAGCAGGATGAGATGCGTTGCCTACAGCGGGAGCAGAATGATGCCATCTGCACGTTGACTGAGCTTCTGCGTGCCCAGTCCAGGGTCCCACGGCAGGTTTCCGAGGGAGCTGCCGGCGTTGCGGTCTCTACACAGCAGTCGGCTCAGGCACCGGTGACAGGAGGTTGACCTGACCTACAACCTCCTGATCTCCTGGATGATGATCCATTCATGCCAGGCATCAATGGCGACTCCCCGGATCATGAGATTCGAGTTCTTCAGGAGCGCCTCCGTCAGCTGCAGACGGGCACCAGATCTCCTTGGTTTCCTCCAATACGATCATCACCCGACTATCCCTGTGACTATCCCCTTCCAAGAGTCTTCCCCATTTCTCGTCCACCTCAGCCTACGGTTGCTCTCCCCACGGAGTGGCAACCGAAGGACTTTAAGAAACCACCTCCACAGTACAATAGTGAGGACGGCTTCGACTACTGGGAGATCCTCTTTCAAGTTTGGGCTACTTCGGAGGGAGTGTGGCCCTACTACCACAGCCCGTATCTGCCTACAGACCCAGCATAGGTAGTGACAGTAGCCAGGGCAATGTGCGGACTCCTCTATGCCAAGCCACGCGAGACCGTCGTCGATTTCCGCCCCCTCCTTAGCGAGGCCGGCACAGGCACCGGCGTTGATCCACGCTGAGGTTGGGATCTGGCTTTGTCCCTGCTGGCCGCAGAGATGCACGCCACTCGTCCAGCACACATTTGTGCCTTCCGCTCTCTCCGTCAGGGGCCTGCAAAGCATGCAGCCGATTACTGGCGACGTGCCATGCGCATCTACACATGCCTTGGGACCTCAGGAGGCACAGAGTTGTGGGTGCTCCATACGATGATGCTCGGTGTTCGCCTTGAGTACACTGACATCTTCACACGGTACAGCGACGCTGTCCTCGACCCCTTTTCAGCCACTCTGCAGCTTCTCCCCTGGGCACATCAGCTCTTCCTCCAGGTGACTTTAGCCCGCGAGGCAGTCGTGGCCCATCAGGAGACTTCTCTTGCTGCAGCAGTCGTCACATCACCACCATCTTCCCTCCTGCAGTCTCCTTCTTCATCCTCCATCACATCCTCATCTTCCTCCTCCTCTTCCGCCCCACCCACATCCACTCACACACAAAGTGTTGCAGCAGCAGCTCAAGGGAAGAAGAAGAAGGAGAAGCGGAGATAAGGTCAGCAGAAGTCATAGTAGCAGTCGTCATCCAGTGGTAGCAGTGGACGTTCTGCTCACTGCTACAACTATGGAGGCACCCATCGCTACACCGAGTGCCAGTAGCCGCTTGACTAAACGCGGATTACTCATGGGCTCTAGGCTGCACACGCCCTTCATACCACGTCTGGCACGTCATCCTCGCCATCCGCCGGACGCATGGCGGCCACGACTACAGCTCTTCCCGCTTCCTCACTGGCAAGTAGCAGTGATCCGGACCCACGCGACCGCACCATTGCTGAGCTCTGATACCTTCTGGCGCTCCGCTTTCAGGGAGGTGCGAGTGTGTTGTCATCGACGGGTGGTTCACAAAGAGTCTGTCCGTCCGTTCCTGTGGCTCGTGACGACGCGTGTGGGGAAGCATAGTCAGCATGTGATGATGATGGGCCTGAATGCGCCGATTGGGTTCACGAGTCTCATCTTTGTGCCCTGCGTCGTTCCTCCCCACTGACGGCTCAGTGTCCATCTGATGCCGAGTGTTCCATTGCCCGTTGAATAGTGACGTCCACCACTCGTGACTCCTGTGGCACTTGGATCATCGATTCTGGTGCCACTCATCACATGACGTGTCGTTGTAGTGATTTTGTCGTTCTCGGTCCTGTCACGTCTATCTGTTCCGTCCGTACGGGCTCTGGTCAGTCCTTGCCAGTCCATGGTGTTGGGGTTGTATGTTTCGACGGTCTGTCTGGCCCCTTGTACCTTTCCGGCATGTTGTTTGTGCCTGATCTTGAGCTCAGCTTGCTTTCTGTGCGTCCCTGCACACTGATTCGTCTCTCTATGGAGCATACCGCAGACTCAACGACTGTGACTGCAACTGACACTCGCAGTGTTGTCCTTCGTGCCTAAGTCATAGATGATCTGTATTGCGTCTCTTGGACCTCCTCCCCTTGCTCCCCTTCCTCCTCTGGTTGGGTCTTTGTCACTGGTGTTCTGTCTCCAGAACACCAGCGGTTGCTTCATCGTCGTCTATGTCATGTGGGCTCGGATATTGTGTCGAAGCTCATTCGGACACAGCCAGCTCTGGGTCTTGACGCGGCTTCTTTCGAGAAGCCGCCCAAGACCGGCTGTCTTTTTTGCGCTCAGGGGAAGATGCACCGATGCACCTACCCTGACTCTCGTTCCCGAGCGCTTCGGCCTCTCAAGCTAGTTCACTCAGACCTTCTCGGCCCTCTTCCGGTCGAGTTCCTATCTCATCGGGTCCTGTATGTTCTGACTTTGACTGACGACTTTACCCGGATGCGGTGAGTCTACAGCCTGCGTCACAAGAGCGACGCTGCCCTTGCGGTTCGACTCTGGCTAGTGATGGCTGAACGTTAGTCCCGTCACACGCTACATACTTTCTGCTCGGATCGCGGCGGTGAGCTCCTTGGTAAGATGGACGGGTTCTTTGCCGAGCACAGGAATTTTCACCAGGTCTGTGCTCCTGCTACCCCTCAGCAGAACGGTGTTTCGGAGCGCTGGAACCGCACCATGGAGGATGCGGTCTGCGCTATGCGGTCTGAGTGCGGTCTTCTTGAGTCCTTTGTCTTTGAGGGTTTCGCCTACATGACTTGGGTCTAGAACCGCTTCACGCACGGTCCGCTTCCAGACCACATTACAGCGTATGAGCTCTGGTTTGGACACCGTGCTGACCTTCGTCTCGCTCGCGTCTGGAGATCCCTTGCCTCCGTGTGGTACACCGAGGACCAGCAGGGGTCCAAGGTCTCACCTTGGGGCCGCTCGTGTGCCTTCGTAGGCATTTCCCCGCAGTCGAAGGCCAGGCGCTTCTGGGACCCTACTCGTCGTCGCATCATTGAGTCATGCGACGCGCTCCTTTTCGAGTCTCTCACGTACCGTGACCTGACTTCGATCACGGCACTCTCCACCACACATGTTCCTACCTGTGAGGGTCCTCGGCGGATGGGGAAGAATTCTACGCCAGCGAGCACCTCTCACCAAGCTGATGTGTCTGTTCGAGCCCCCTTCACATCTCGGTCTCCGGCCCTTGATGACCCGTCGATTATCGCCGTCGGTCCAGAGAACTCGCCCGTCCAGCCTGTTCCAGAGCTCAGCTCAAGCTCTGTTCGGTATAGTGGCTCAGCATGACTAAGAACTGCACCAGATGGACGTGAACAATGCGTTCCTCCATGTCTCTTTGGATGAGGAGATTTACGTGGCTCAGCCACTAGGCTTTGAGGACGGTGACAAGGTCTGGTACTTGCGCAAGTCCTTGTACGACCTCAAGCAGTCTCCGCGGTGTTGGAACTGAGAGATCACTGGCACTTTGACTCGTGCGCGATGTGTACAGAGCAAGGCAGGTCCCTCTCTCTTCATCCTTCCGACACCCGAGCGGTTCACTGCCAACCTGGTCTTTGTCGATGACCTTTTGATCGTGTCTCCGTCCCTGGAGGCCGTGAAGGAGGCCAAGGCTGTCCTTTAGACTGCCTACAGGATGAAGGACCTCAGTCCTGCATCGGTGTTTCTTGGTATGGAGATCGTGCGAGATCGCGGACGTCGGACACTGTTGCTGCATCAGGCCCGATACGCACGAGTCGTGGGGGATCATTTTAGCGACCTCCTTGGTGCTGTGCCCAACGCTTCCACACCTCTTACACCTGATGGGCAGGATACCCTGAAGGTGGATGATCCCACACCGTTGGGGGAGATAGTGGACGTGACCTTGTACCTCCGTCTCATCGGATCTCTAATGTACTTGGCCACTACCACACGTCCTGACATCGCTTTCGCTGTCAACCTCCTCGCTCAGTTCTCACAGGCTCCACGAGCCAGAGCCCTTCACGCAACTGTGCGAGTGGTACGGTACATGGTCTCCACACCGTACCTCGGACTCTGCTTTCATCGGCAGTATTCCATGGTCTTTGACGGCTACAGTGACAACGACTAGGCTTGGAGCCCAGATGGACGCAGCCGCACTGGCTACGTATTCCTGCTCGGCGGTACCGCTCTGTCTTGGCATAGGGGAAAGCAGGACTGCATCGCACGTAGCTCGTCGGAGGCAGAGTACGTTGCTTTGGGCGCAGGGGCTGTTGAGGCGGTATTGCTGTAGCGCCTGTTTCTTGAGCTTGGTCAGTCAATACCCGCCATAGTGCTTCGCTACAACAACCAGAGTACTCTGGTGTCTTTCACGCTCGCACGAAGCACATTGCGGTTGAGCATCACTTTGTGCGTGATCTAATGGAGCGACACGTGATCTCCGTCATGTGGGTTGGCACCGACATGCAACGTGCTGATTTCTTGACGAAGGCACTAGCTCGCAGAAAGTTCCTGGTGGCCATTCGTTCTGTTGGGCTTCGCTCCATGCCTAAGAGTGGTTGAGTGTGGGATGTCTGTCCGTGTCCCATCTATTTTACACACACACTATTGTACTTGTCCTAGTGCTGCACGTGTATGGACATGCGTACAATCCGGCCATGGGAGAGTGTTGTGATTTGTGACGTTCTTGTACAGTCTATTGTGACCACTCGATCGTGTCCATACTCGTACAGATCCCTGAGGCGGGCCTTGGTGACACCGGTGCGACGACTGGTGGCGGACTACCAGCTTGGAGCTGGCCGACTACCGTTCCACAGCCCTGAACACTGCCGGGACTTCCTGCTGTTTTTTCTATAGCTTGCAGGGGTTCTTCGGCGGACCGACCATGAGCCCGATTTGCATGTTTTTGCATTGCATGTCCACTTTCTGATGATGGATGCATGCGTGTGACCAGTCGTAGCGTCTGTCTCGTGATCTTGCACGTCTAGGTTCAGATGGCGTAGCATTCTGACATGTGTGCGCAGAGTTATGGCCAAAACAGTGGTTTTGGGCCGGTTTTAGGACAGCTCTTGGACCGCCGCGTGCGACACCCGCTGTCCGCCGCTAGAGGTATTTATGCCATGGATCTGTCATTTGCCATCTCTCTCTGCAAATGCTATTGAAGAATTCAGACACTTTGCCTTGTGTCCCCTAGCCAAACTCTTGGCGTTGCGTGCACAACTTGTAACTGTCGTCATTGTCTGATCAGACACTGATGCCTGGTCAACAGGAGTGTTGCTAGGAAGCTTCCTTGCATCATCTCAAGTGGATCCCGTTTCCCGAACGTTTAATCCCCGCCCATGGGCAGGAACTTCTCACATACAAGGAAAACAACTCACCCTTCTAGTCTTGTGAAACAATACTTCCATGATTGGCCTTCCTGTAGGATCTGACATTCCATCATATCGTTTCCTCTCAATCCGCCCTTCCTTAACAACGATACATCCTCTCCTTGCAAGAAATTTTTTTTGCCCATCTTAAGAGAGCAATTGGAAAGAAGTATCCCCTAATGAAACCCTCGAATGAGAATCTGTTCGCGCTAAACATAAGTTATTCACACTAGATCTTCGAGCTGAGGATACACAATTAAACATCCTTTTTCGATCCATACCTGTCGCAAGATGTAGCCGATTTTCCAGGAACAGATCATATGCGTGCTCGTATTACAAAACAAAAGAAACAATTGAACATTGCTTCCTCTTATGTCCCTGTCTTCAACTGTTAGCCTCCTAACTGCGCACCATTTTCACCTCCCTCTTTCACGATACCACTCCTTCCACTTTTGAGATGCTTATCAAAACGCTCAACCTGAAAACATTTAGTTCAGTTAGGTCAATTTTCTTTGACTCACTCTTTAAACTTTTGTAGCGAAAGAGATGGGCGAACGCACAATCTTCCCCTATAAATGAAATAATTTCAATATTAAAAACTACTTTCCAATTAAATATTCGGTTGTTTTCAATCATGCTCTTCGAGCATAACTTCAAACGGGCCAAGTCGAAGGTGAAAACCATCAAGGATGATTTTGAAGAAGCACTTGACACTAACTACCTTCCCTTTAAAAAAAAATGTCTCCTACTCTTAAGAGATTGGTTCAACATGGCATTTACCAGGCACCTAAATGTAACTTCTTTCTGGGTCGGGTTCTGCTACTGGGATGCTTTGGTGCTGAGGTAGCCCCCCTGCCTCAGTCTGTCAAGACCAGAGGGTAAAAAATAAGATTGTTATCCCTGCTCTGGAGCATCTTCCAGGTTTTGCTTATGGCGCGAAATGCGGAATGATGCCCCTGCCGCCCTCGTCCCCCTCCATGCATCTGGCACGTGATGGGCTGATGTGGCAAACTAGGCCCCCTTAACTTTCTTGACTGTTTTTCCTGGAATGGTCAACGTGTCCGATTCTTTTCAGAAAACAAGGCGTTTAGGTTCAAATCATGAGTCATGGCGTTGGCAATTGCTTTGTTGTATTTGAAATTTGCGTACCTATCTGAGAAGTCGCGGTTTGATTATTTCGATCTGTGGTTCGTCCCAGGTCACTGATAAGTTTGATGCCCTTTTTGTTTGTGACGGCTAGGGACAGCCGCTTTCGTAGACGCCAACTTGTTCACAGAGTTCACTTCGCGCACCGAAGTCGACACTGCAGGAGAGCGCCAAGGGTTTACAGGAGAAAAACGGAACACTGGCGCATCTTGAAAATAGCACACAAAAACATTACGCTGAACGAACGGAGAACAAAAGCGTCTGCCAACACACACCCAGAACAAAAATCTGGACATGAGCATGGTAGTGCGCAAAAGTTCCACCTTGTAAAAAACTTTATAAACAAACATAAAGAACTAGAACCCAAAAATTCGGGATTTATGGAATTAATATTTAATAGGAATTCTCCCTTGAGAAATAGGGCTAAGATTCGTCACGTAAATGAACCCCTTTACCGACACTTAGTATACACCTTCAAGGATAAAGAGGAGGGGGATTTCATCTTCATCCCTTAAACATGCCACATTTTGCTCAACCCCCTCCTCCTTTGTAACCACGCTAGACTTATGAGTGAAGGGTGAAATGGGTGCAATGTTGTCTAATTGGTTCTCACACTAGGGGCTATAAGTGTGATAACAAGAAATTTCGAGTAAAAGGGTTTGAAATAAGTGTTCTAGTTGAAAGAAATTTATATTCTACACGAATTAAAAATAATTTTTGGCTTTTAGATCGTTAAAACCCAAGATCTTGCAACCATAATCAGCATATTAGAACACGGTTAGTAGGTGTTCATATGTCCCCAAATTCTAATGTAAAAAACGTATATGAAGTGGTAGGGGCGTTTCCCGTTTGTGGGATGCCGTGGTTAAGATATGAATCAAAATATTTACAATATAATGTGTCTAAAATATTCATCATTTCCATTTCGTGTTTTTGGCATGTTAACCTCAATTTTGAGCCCCAAATCAGGCACATGATTGTTTAAGAGGTAACTAAATCATGTCGAACATTTTCATACATTATGGAAGCGATCATCATTTAAAATGAAATGAGTTTAAGACATGTTGAAAGGCTGAAGTATGGAATTAATATTTTCAAAACGATAAATTATATCAAAATCGTGTTAAAAATTGCAAAACTCATCGAATCCTAAAGTAATTATACTTTAAATGTCCTTTTGTTTTATGATTTTTTGAAAATAAATGAAATGAAATTCTTTTCAGAAAAAAATTCATCTTTTTAGGAAACCTCTCCTTTTGCAAAAGTTACAAAATCATTGCAATGTAGATTCTTAAACAAATTGTGCATCTGTGGAGTGAATTATAATAATCTTTGGCACAAATGACGGGGCTAATGAGATGTTTACCATGCTTCTTGGAGTCTTTTAGGTGGTTATGGAAATGAAAGTACTACATTTGTTAGCTAAATGCCAGGGAATTTGGCAAATGTAATCACAAAACACGGAAGTGAGGTGGGTTTAATGTAGAAGTGACTCGATAATTTCATTTATCAAAAGCAGGATAACTAGTAATGTTCGTGTTCACTTGGTTTGGCTGACATTGGGGTTTAAGGGGCTCATTACGCTTGTCCATGCTTAGCGGATGCCGAACTGCTTCTTGAGGACGTCGAAGTCGTTGTTCATGTTGACTTTCCACCTATCTTGGGAGGGGTTCACTTTGTATGTTTTTGGCAACGTTACTAAGTACCCCGTTTTGGATTTTTGAAAACGCTATCCACCTCGTTTGAAACTTCAAAACTTTGAATTCAGGGCGCCTCGCAACTAGAGTGTCGGTGACAAGGTACCCTATCGGGTACATGGTTATTGTCCAGAAATTTCCATTTTGGGACTTAAGTGTAATCTCTCAATATAATATTGTTATTGTTATCAAAAAAATTTATGGAGTAAATGACACCTTCCAAAAAGGCAGGGGGAGGGGGGCATACACTACACGTCGTCATTTGGGGAGGGGAGGGTTTGAAAAATAAACACGCGAGCAATTCAAAGACAACCTGATGAGAAGAGGGTTTTCCATCCGTTATTTGGGAAATTTTCCTAGAAATGAGAAAAATGCTAAAAATACCTGAGACGACTCAATGCGAAAACGGGTGGTATTGTGACGTTACAATATACAACTCATGTTGGGGTATATTTTAACGAAAAATGTACCTTGGGGGCCATTGCGGGGTTTATTGTAACCCAAAAAGTGAAGAAGAAGCTTATGGAGATAAAAAATGAAAGGCGGGGCGATATGTGTCTATATTTTTGGCGATTGGGGGTTTCTGGAGTTTGCTGTCTGAACCCGGGGTATCTGGATCTTTTCTTCGTATGCTTTTTTGGCTTGCTTATGGATGTCCGACGTTGCATGCTTATAGAGGACATCTAGAGACTTCCCGTGGAAACCGCCACAGAGCTCGAAATTGCAGACAAAGAACTCTGAGATTTTAACGTACCAGTGAAGATGAATCCTGGGTTGCTCGATTATATCGGGGAGAAATGAGTTTTGCCGATCGGACGAACTACACAAGGGAGACAGGATGAGATTTTTTCGAGCAAGTGTGGTTGGTTAAGGGGTTTGGCATTTTCTCTCGCCGCATTGTTTGTGCATTTCAATGATTGGCCGGCATCTGCGAGTCCCCCCCAGCCCACCATCCGATCCTCGCCACCCCATCCCCCCCCCAAATTCGCCACCCGATCTTCCCCCAGCCTCCCCCCGACCTTCCCCCCGCCTCCCCCCTCCCTCCCCCCCACCTAATGAGCCCCCGGTTCCCTCACTCCCCTCGAGCCTCCACTATCGATTTCGAACAGCCAGTCGGCCTCCTGTACACGGGGATCACTATCCAGAAAAGCCCCCCCCCCCCCCCCCCCCCCCCCCCCCCCCCC
>SZWC01027109.1:4426-17414 GCA_023375785.1 Penium margaritaceum | reverse complement strand
AGATTGGTAGGTAGACAGATTGGTACGTTGACAGATTGGTACGTTGACAGATTGGTAGGTTGACAGATTGGTAGGTTGACAGGTTGGCATGTTGACAGATTGGTAGGTTGACAGGTTGGCATGTTGACAGACTGTCAAGTTGTCAGGTTGGCATGTTGACATTGCAGTGCAATTTTCACTGGTTGGCAGTGTAGTGCAATGCGGTGCAATGCGTTGCGGTGTGGTGCATTATGCTCAAACCTACATTTGTCATCATGCTTTTCATCATTTGTGCATTCAGGCCAATCTTCCACGGATTTCGTGAGCGCCTCCAGGCAAGCAAGGTCACCTTTGAGGACCTTGGAAAAACTGAGACGAGGCTCGTTGCTCGAGTTGAGGCGGGCCTACAAAAACTGGGCAAAACGATTGAGGCCTTCACGTCAGCTTGTCCTGAGCCACAGGGTGAGCTACAAGATGACGACTGGGAGGAGTTCGCACGGTTTGTCTTCTCACAAGCTGTCCCAGAGGGGACCACTCCCCAAAACACCATGCCACGTCATACCCAAGGAAACAATAGTGCATCGAGTGAGGAGAATACTGATCGTGTGCATGAGAACATGCCTTTGAATCAGGCAGTGAGAGCTTGGGTGTCGGAACGTGTGCAAAGTGTCCAAAGTACCCTAACCTCTCCTAGCCAGGGTCCGGAACAAATGGGGAACCAGCCCCGAGACCAACCTGGTGACCAAGGAGGGGGGGTCAACACCCCACTGACAGATGCCTCCGTACAAGAGGCTGGCCTTGACGATCCTTGGCCTGAAGAGTCAAACGAGTTCGTTCTCGCTGACCATCAAACTGTCGAACGTAAGTGGCAAATATTGACATGTGGAGCAAACAGTCGCTCTCTCCATGCTTAATTTAACCATGGGCTCCGTTCTGTTGTGCGCAATGCAGAGGTGTGGACAGAGTTTCATTACAAGGGTCCACAAGATGGGGACCGTCGTAAGCCACCCATCCTTGCACTCATGATTCCCTATGGGTCAGGGTGGTGTTTTGATCCCGATGGTGGGAAGAGTTTGAACTAAAAGCATGGGTGGCATGACAGGTGTGTATTGTGCCAAACGACGCTGGTTGACTTCCCATCTTTTCTCCTGCTTCATCTTACCTGACTACCTTGTCATTTGGCCAACCCGCCAGTTCACATTATTGTCAATCCAACTGTGCTTTTGTGCACTTCCTTCACATGTGCAGAGAGATGCCAATTTTCATGGAAATCTTGTGGCGCATGGAGAAGAATCCTCAGCAATGCGAAGAAGACATAGTCAAGAGTTTTGAAGACGAGCGGCAAGCACTGCCTAGGTCCACAGTTCCTCAACTTGTGAAAAAGATCAAAGCATCCACTCAGTGGACTCGGCATTGGTCTAAGGATAGGATTCGTCGGCTGAAGCAAGAGTGGGAGGCTTCATGCTTGGTGATGCACTACAACATACCTAGGCACAGTCCCAAGAAGAAGCGCATGCAACAAAGGTAACAAGTTCAACCTTGTTTGATCGGCCAACTTCTCTGCAAAGTACCTGAAACTTCTTCCACTTCTACCCTATGTTTTTCTATTTGCATCACAGATGGAATTCGTGAGTTTATTCAGACAATGCAACTGTGTTGCTCACGTTGCTTCTACATTTGAAGGATGATTGTCAGAAAGACCACCTCAAGCTTTCAGTCATTCTGTCATACGGTTGTTTTGAAAGTCCATGAAAAGTTCAGTTCCATTTGGGAAATGTCTTTCCCATGTGTATTCATGGCGTGCTCGAATTGTGTAAAATGCATAGACATCTTTTCCCTGAGCCTTCACGTTAAAAGGGTGGCTTACATAACTTCATCGCCCACTTCATATTGTCGCTTCACAGATATGACCACAATCGTACAACATTTCCTGAGTTCTTTGCTCATGCACATGCCCTTCGAAAACCTTTCTAAGGCTTGTACTTTAAAAAGTGCAACCAAAATGTGGCAATCAGTGGTGTCTTACGAGTTTTTTTTACACTCTATGAGGTTGACTTCCATCTTCACTGGCACAATCTAGACTGCCAACAAAGACTTATCCGGAAGTTTTTGTGACCTTGAGACGACATTTGGTAGGTTCAAGAGTTTTCTCGGTGATCTGACTTTTGGCCTCACTTGGTGAAGATGTCCTTCTTTGGTGCCTTTTGAGTTACGTTTTGTTCTTACACACAAGGTCGTTTTCCAATTCAAATATCCGGGCATAATTCTTGAAAATACACATGGGACTCCTTAAGGGAGTACTAAAAACCTTTTAAAAAATCATTGTGATGCCTGAGAAAGGGGATGAACCAATACAATTTTCGACTTTATGCTCATGTGGAAAAAAATTAGAAATAAAACTTCATTCCATATCAAACGTGCTTTCTCATACTTATCCTTTTCCTTAGGAAGAGATGAAATCATCTATCATTGCCATTAATAGAATTTTTTCAATGATGATCCCATAAAAAACTTCAATGTGAAATTATAATCTATTATAAAATTTTCAGCGCCTTCATCGTCATAATTGTACTAGACAAAGGACTAAAACAATTGAGAGACTGGAATGGGGAGATGGTCCCAGCTTACTCTTTGGCTGATGAAAAATGAGTAGGAGGAGTGAGTAGTAAGGCCTGATCACCTCCGTGAAGTCGCATCCAAGAAAGGCTAATGGAAAACAAGAAAAAGGAAGGAAAAGAAAACACTCCCTCACTGTCGGCTCGAGTGGGGATTTTCGACTGCGAGTTCGCAACCGGAAAGCAGCCTTCCCATCGGCCGCTTGCCGGCATAAGGACGGCCGGCTGTGAGCCGGCCGTCTCCAGGCCAGCGTGGCCCAGGAGTTGGCCGTCGGGGACTCCAGCCCGTTTGGGGCTGGAGTCCCCGACGACTGGGGTTTCAGCGGCCTGGATTCCTCCGGCCCGTTGGCCCCTCTGTGTTGGGAGTCCTCCGGTCCCCCGTTTTGGGGAGCGGAGGACTCCTGAAACCTTGGATAACCTGAGTTCTGTTGGGAAGGACATGGGCGGCGGAGCACCTAGTGGCCAACGACCGGCGGGGGGGTGGGGGGAAGGGTGGGAGGATGGAGGACGGGGGGGGAGGGGCCGTGGGGCGACGCGCTTGGTGTCCACACAAAAAACATGTGGACATCAAGCGCATCGCCCCACGGGTAAATAATTCAGGTGCGAAAGGGTATCTTTGCAGTCAATGAATCAACATCCACTTCGGTCACTAAAACGTTGCGGCGTACCACGCAGCATGAATCAACCTGGGATTCACATAGAGTGAGGACGTGGTCCAACGCAATCGTGAAATTGGTCTACCCTTTTCAGTTAAAATGATAAATTCACACGTCGTGTTGTCCATGACGCAGTCCAACAAGACACCGCCAGCCAATGATGGCCTAGCGTTGGAACATCACGGATGCCAGCGGGACGGGTGTGGATATTGGACTGACAAAGGGGTCATAAGGTGGATAAGAGGCTAGTCGTTGAGTATTTATTTTTTGCTCCTGGTTGTAACCCACTGAGACGTAGGTTGAGGGGAGGGGGGGATGACGGGCTACCTCAGCAACAAACAAACCTGGTGATGAGCTGTAACGGGTTGACTCTCCAACTCTTGCTCTTAAGTCATCGTCGGAGTTCACCGAATGGCGTTCTCAGTCTGCGTCAGAGATTTACCCCCTTTGCATGACTAAGGGGCAATCATCATCAACGACCCAGAGCAGGGAGACTCAAATATTTTGAGTCTCCAGAGGCCCACTGCCGTTTTTAACCTTACCCCTGGGTTTGGGACCCAAACCGGGGCTTTTTACTTCAAACTCGTGTGTTCGAACGCGTTATGTTGTTTTTTTTATGTTGAAGTTTGTCGCAAACAAACTTCGATTTTCGTTTTGATGTTCTGGCGCAAAATCGTCGCGTGCGAGACACGCTGGAAATTTCGCGCCAGCTTTCTCTCGTCTCTCGTCCCTCGCCCCCCTCCCTTTTCCTCGCTCGCTTGCTTGCAAGGAGGGCGAGCGGGGACAAGGGCACGAGGCCACGAGGCCTCGTGGGCCCTCTGCCGCCGGTCGGGCTCAGGCCGTGATCGGCGGCTGGCGGCTGGCCGGCTAGTGGCCGGCCGGTCACTCGGCCGGCCGTCCGCTGTCCAGCCGGTCGGCAGCCAGCTGGCCGGCGGCCAGCGAAGTGCTGGCCGTCGGCCAGCCTTCGCTGACGCCAGGGGTGGTGCACAATCACCCCTCGCTTCAGCGAGGAGGGAGGGCCGAACCGGCCCTCCCGCTACACTCTTCCCCACTTATTATGAACCATCTCGGTTCATAAACAACAAGCAGGATTGTCAGTTAGTGAGTCATCAACATTGTGAAAGAAAATTAATAATTTCAATCACAAGCTAAATATGAACACGTGCATGGCACTTGGACCTAAGCTGCAACTTGTAGGTCAGCACGGCTAGCGGCCTCTCCCCTTCAGGCTGGAGCGTCCGCGCGACAACCATGTTGGGCGTCCCCAACCTCTTATGGTCGCAGTCCATGAATGCCGCCCTACGGGAATGTCGTTCATTTTTTCCATGTTTAGGTGGTACCCCTGACATGCGTCGATCTATGCAACTTGCTCCAATACTCGTTGACCACCCCTATGGGCAACCGAGATTCGGGCTCCCATGAGTTCACGTCCACACCCGGCCCAATGAACAAGGTATTCCTTAACAACCCGCGACCGGAGAGTATGCTCGCGGTGCTGGAGTAGGCGAAGGACCTCGTATTGATCGTTGGCAACCACTACTGTCGGTGGTGGCTGAACAGTTCCCTTTGCCGTGTATGGAGTCAATAGACTCACATGAAACACGTCATGTATCTTCATACTCGGCGGAAGCAGCGATCGGTATGCCACCAGTCCGATGCGTGCAACGATGGCAAACGACCCAATCCACTTCGGTAGAAGTTTTCATGCCCTTGGCAACTTCAGCTGAAGATTCTTATTGCTAAGAATCACTTTGTCATCGATGTCAAACGAGACCTCACGGTAATTTTCTTCGGCATATGCCTTTTGTCGTTGCCGCGGAGCTTGAAGGTAACCCTTCGCCTCTTATAACAAGGAGTCTATAAGCTCGGCAAAGGCTTGAGCAGAAGGGACCTGTCCTCCTGTACTCTCACTCTTCACCAATGAAGAGGGCACCATTGGATGCCGACCATTGTTCAACACAAATGTTGTGAAGACTCGTTCACCGATTTATTCACCGCAGACTCTGCCGGTGCTAGGAATTCATCCCAGTCATTTATGGGAGGGTCCACGTACATGCGGAGAATTTTTTCCAGAGTGTGGTTCATGCACTCTGTTTGTCCGTCAGTTTGAGAGTGAAACACTGTCGACAATTGCGACTCGCTGCCAAAGCACTCGTGCATATTTTGCCCAAACTTACTAGCACATCTTTGATCTCGATTGGAGATAATGCACAACGACAAGCCGTGGTACTTTACGGCACCCTCCAAGAAGAGACAAGCGGTCTCCTCTACGTTCACATCAGTGGTTATAAAAATGAGGTGTTTCATCTTCGTTAGAAGATCCACAACCACTAGTATTGCATCGTGGCCATGGGCTGTGTCCGGAAGACCAGTAATGATTTCCATGCTGACGCACTCCCATGGAGTTCCAGGAATGGGAAGCTGTTGGAGGAGTCCAGCAGGTTTTTTGTTACTAGTCCTATTCCAAAGACATGGGTCGCATATCATGCAATACTTACGGATATTGACATTCCATCCTAGCCACCAATAGTGGTCAGAGAGTGCCTGTCCAGTTTTTTGAGGTCCCACATGACCTGCGATTGGCGGGTCGTGGAACTAGGAGATTATCTTCGCGCAAAGGTCTTCCGAGTTTGGGACAACAACTTGTTCTCCGTGCCAGAAGATTCCTGCAGCCTCCACCAAGCCGTACTTGTCTAGATTTTGAGAGTCTTGCAACAAGGAATCCACATAGTATCCCATTCATATCCTGTTTACAAAACCGTTGCAATGGATAATCTCTCGTGGTGCTTGTCGCAGAGGTGTAGGGGGATTTGGTGATTGTACTGTTGCTGTTGCAATGGCCATAAAACACCCACCGACCTTGGTGGTTGTTTTGATTTCCACAGGCTGTCGGCTTAGTGGATCGGCCACATTGATGTGTCCTGGTTTATGTTCCCATGTGAACAAGAATCGGCTCATGTATTCGCTCCAATGCACCTGTCGTCTTGAGAAGTTCTATTGTGTTTGGAAAAACACCAATGGATTATGGTTGGTCACGACCGTCACACCCCCTTCAGCACCCTCGAGGTAGCAATGCCACATCTTGAAAGCGTGTACTACCGCAAGGAGCTCTTGATCCCCAATCGTGTATCGCGTTTCCGCGGGGATGAGCTTCCGGCTCTCATACGCAACTGGGTGACTGTTCCGCATGAGGACGGCGCCGAGTCCTACTATCGACGCATCGCATCGAACCTCCCAAGGTTGCGATGGATCCGGAAGAGCTAAGAAGGGTGTTGTGGATAGAAGCTCTTTGACTTTGAGAAAGGCGTTCTCGCAATCAGATTTCCACTCCCAACACACGTCTTTTCGCGTGAGCCTGGTTAACGGTGCTACCAGGGTCGAATACCAGTGTTGACCCGGGGTTCTCGGGTGACCCTATCACTGCGGCCGCGGAACCGCGATCCACATCGATGGGGCATCGATGTGGATCGAGTTCGCGTTCAACGTCCGCGTGAGGTCACAACCCCCCCTCCACACAGACACACATCCCTGCGGCCTACTGACCAGGTCTGACATAGCCAGTCGTACTCCTCGCCCGAAAATGTGGGATGAACTCCCCCCCTCCCCGTTTCTCACCAACCAAATACCTCACGGTTTGAACACCTTATAAAGTTTCTAAAATCTCATATAAAGATGGGTTTGCCCAATAAATGGAAGACAATTTATGCTCGACAAATCAATTATCAATGTTTAAAATGCAAACCATCAAAAAACAAAATCGGTTAATGAAATTCGGACATCAAAAGTCAGAAGTTCAAACTTTGAAATTCTAACACTAAACATCAAAATCTGAAGTACGAACTCCAACACTCGATAAAAAAATTTTGATTTCGAAACTCTAGCCCTCCGGTCTTAACAATCAAACGTGAGTTATATAAATAAGAGTTGCGCACTTTGACGTATCAACTCCTCGAGTTAAAAGTTGCACCTCTAACCAAAATGAACCAAAATCCATCCGAATTTTGGGGGAGTCTTCTGAATATGAGGTACGCGTGGTCATCCGTGTTTGGTGAGCCGCGCTAACTCATGCTGCTGGCGTGAGTCAGCGTGGATGACCACGAAAAAGTGCGAGGATTAGAGCGACTACAGAGATGACCCAGCACATCATCAGCATAAATGATTCAGTCTAGCGTGCAGCCGGCTCCCAGGACGAGCCAAAAAAAACTACACAGTCCCACCCTAGTGAAGCCCGTGGTTCCGAGGTGGTTGATGTGGGGGGGGTCACATCGATGTGCCGAGGTGGACATCGATGTTCCGCTGTTTGAGGTGGCCAGGTCAACTATGTCGAATACCCTTGCATAAGCCGTCGAAAGTAGTTTGCAAGGCCAAGGAAAGACCAAATTTGCCCACTATTTTCTGGGCGTGGCCAATCCACCACAGCTTGGACCTTTCGTGGGTCGACACGGATGCCGTCCTTCCTGACGATGCGTCCAAGGTATTCGAGCTCATCTTGTGCAAACTTGCACTTGCCGACTTTCGTTTAGAACTTCTGTTCCCAAAGGATCGAGAGGACTTTGCGTAGATATTCCATATGATCTTCCATGGATTTGGAGAAAACCAGGATGTCGTCCACGTAAACCAAGACAAACTGACCGAGTTGTTTGGCAAATGTTCTGTTCATTTCTCCTTGGAAGGTTGCAGGTGCGTTTGTTAGCCCAAAGCATATCACACGGAACTGATAGTGTCCCAAGTGCGTTTGAAACGTAGTTTTTGGAACATCACCTTTCGTAACACAAATTTGATGGTATCCTTGGGACAAATCCAAGGAAGAAAACACTTTTGCTCCTTGGATTTGGTCAAAAAGGTCCTCAATCCATAGTAAGGGGAATCAATTTTTCACTGTCAGCTTGTTCAATGCTGAGTAATCCACGCACATGCGTAAGCCATCGTTCTTTTTGTTCACAAAAAGGATCAGCGCACCATACGGCGAGCTACTGGGCTCGATCCACCCTTTTGCAAGGTACTCTTTGATTTGGCGTTCGACCTCTCGCCTTTTTGCTAGACTAAGGTGATACATGGGTCTGAACGGAGGAGTTGCCTCCAGTTGCAGCAGAATCATGTGGCCCATGTGTCTTTCCGGTGGAATTCCAGTCGGTGGGACTTGGAATACATCCAAGAACTCCGCCAATAGGGATTTTATCTCTTGTGGCGTATCTTCCTTCACGTTGTCCTCCACTTTGTGCAGCTGAGTCAAGAAGTATCGACAACCTTATCGAATACGTCTCTTGACCTGCATCATAGACAAGTTGGCATGGACTTTGAGTCGAGTCAGTGACAATTCCGTACTCAGAATCAGCGTAAAGCGATGTTGTCCCTTTCAGAGTATCAAGAGCCTTGATTCAAAGCAAATAAAAGCTATGTTTTTGTGGAGCCATGGATTGGTTAGCACCACGTCAAACGGGTCAAGAAGGTTGAGTGCCTTCAACGTGACATTTTGTGTGTAACCTTGAATATAGATTTTAGCCTTACACGTACCGATCAAAGGTACTATACGGTTGTCACCGAGGAGAACTGCGCCATCCGATGGCTCATACTTTAGGTCCACCTATTGGGTAAAGCTAAGACTAACAAAGGAGTCGTCTCCTCTAGTATCAGCAAGTACGTTCACAAAAGCACCACCTATGTGTCCTTTGGACTGCATCGTCATATTACCTCCACTCTTGCGAGTGAACAGGCTCGACGACGCCAAGTCGATTTTGTGATAAACATGGAATGTATACGCAGGGTGTCGCAACTCCCATGATTCACCCACTCGAGTCCACATCTTGTGGGTACGTGTGAATTCAGCTAGCACCTTCCACTCTTTAAATTTGACTGGGTCGAAATCGTCGACAAAAGGTACCGTAAATGTGATTGAACTCATTGCTTTGAGCATCAGCTGGCGCCACTGCTGACTTGCTTCAATCACTGTGTCACAAAACTCTTGCACAGTGGTTGGTGTCGCCACCACTAAGCATTTTCAATCATGCATCTTGTCTGGGGATGGAAGGTAAAGTGGGCAATGTCAGTTAGCAAGTGTAGAATGCGGTTCAACAAGAGGAGAGAAAACAACAGAGAAATTTGAACTGGTCAAGAACTAAAATTGCTTAACATCCTCATCTGAAAACATGAACCCACATTCGTGATCCGGTTTTACCCCTCAGTGGTCCCCACTAATGTCACTTAGGGGTGGGGAAAACCCGTCCAACGGCCTTGTCCGTTACCACGGCCGGTCCCATTGACGCGACCGCAACCCTGTCCATGGTCCTGTCCGCGGCCTCCTGTTGCACCATCCCCACGAGGTGCTGCTAGTGCAGCTAACACCGCGACCTCTTGTCTACCACCAGTAGCCTCAGGGAAATGAGCCCTAAAGTGGCCCAAATGCATGCAGTTGTGGTAGAGCCCTTCGCAAAAGGCTGCGTTGCAGCGCTCACGTGCTACCTGCAGCTTGTCATTGTCACGGTTGCGCTTGTTGTTGGGGCCCTTGTGTCCACCAGCCTTCTTGGCTGGAGGGTTTGCGGGTTGCTTACCCTTGGCCCCGCCTCGCTGTATAGTTGATTCACCAGCCCCTTCAGCGTCCATGCGCATGTTGCGGCTTTGATGTACACGCGCGTTCGGCATTGAATCACAGTAGTGCTTTGGGTTCGCCAAATACTCTTCGCTCATGTAGTCACGCAATGCCCTCTAACTTGTCCAAGCTTGGTCAGTGGCTGTCGTGGTGGTCTTGTCCTTCAACTTCTCGCTGGCGAGACCATCAGGCAAGTACTCCAGCAGCATGCACTCCGGGTACTTGAAGGTCTGAGTCCCATCGCCCTTGGTGAAGGTTTTGACTTCCTCCACGAGTGCGGTGAACTCGCTCAGGTAGGATTCGAGCGAGCTGCCCAGCTGCCTGAAGTCCTTGATCTTGTGGAAGGCGCGCTGTGTCTTCTCACGTTGGGTGCACTTCTTACGCATGATCGCGCAGAAGGCCTCCCACGGCATGGGCTGCCACTCATGGTGCGGTTGCTGTGCACTCCAACCCTTGACCACATACTTGAAGGGTTTATCTTCAAGCCGTGTTGTGGCAAGGTCGCCCCACTAATTGAGTGGAGCCTTGTGGACATGTAGAACGTCCTCCATGCGGTTCAGCCAGTCTATCAGCTTCACGCCCTTCTGGAAGATGTCCACACTATGGAGGAAGAGCGTGTTCATGACCGGCCCCAAAGTCGTCGATGTAGGCAAGTCGTCGCTGGCACCGGTAGTGGCGTCTGAAGCTGCGGCACGCTGCGCTTGCTGTTGCATCCGCACCTGGGTCATGCTCTACAACGCCTTGTTGAGGTCGTTGCATCGGCGGCATGCCTCATGGGTGACCAGGCGCTGCAGCTCGTGATCACGGTTGAGGTCCATGATGCTCTGCTCGACGTGGGCCAGAAGGTTGGCAAACGCAAACATGAGCTCTGATGTCGTCAGAGCTTGGACGACAACCTCTAGGGCCTTGCGTTGTCCATGCACCCTTATCGACTACAAGAGGGTACGGTTCGCATACACGCCTCCAAGGAGTCCCACCTTTCGGAGGAGACTGTCGTCGGCGACGACGCTTGAGTGGGCGCTGCCCTGTCCCATTTCAGCCACATCGTAGGAATGGGAGTCTGTCCCCACACCTCCGAGTGGTGCCGTACCTCCACCGTCCGTGGTGATCTTGAGTCGGCCCGCCGCTTTAGTAGCAAACTACGCAAGCCTGCGGTGGTCATCGCGACTTGCCTTTGCGGCGTCGTCGTCCAGCTCGTTCTCGCAGGAACTTCTCGCGTGGCTGCTTTTGGCGTCCTTGTTGCTCTCGGTAGTCTCGCTGCCGTTGGCAGGTTCAAGCGATGCGCCGAGCGCCTTGCCCTTCTTGAGCAATCGGCTGAAGTTTGTGGCACGACGATGGCGATGATCGTGATCCTTGTCGCCTTCACCATCGTCGGCGTCGTGCTCTTTGTCGGGGGCCTCCTTCGGGAGATCCTCCTCCATCGCGTCGTCTGGTACGTGGGGGTCGTCCACGTGCACGTTGACGTTCTCGTCGAGCACTTTTGCGGCCTCCACACGCTTCTTGCTATCGCCGAGGTTGGCGTTGGTTGCCTTCGACAGTATGGATTCCTTTTGCGAGACTGTTGCCTTTGGGTTGGCAACCGTGCTCGCAGTGGCGGCTCCCAAAATGTGGTGAGGCCGTCATCACCTTGCCCTTGTTGATCTTGGACGGTCTGACACTTGCCATCTCGTCACCCATGCAACTAGTGTGTGAAGACCAATGTGAGGATTACCCCACAACTTAAAGGAGGAATCACCTCCTAAAATCTT
The DNA here is from genome assembly GCA_023375785.1 of Penium margaritaceum. Classification (NCBI taxonomy): domain Eukaryota; kingdom Viridiplantae; phylum Streptophyta; class Zygnematophyceae; order Desmidiales; family Peniaceae; genus Penium; species Penium margaritaceum. The sequence continues at coordinate 5,830 of SZWC01027109.1, read as the reverse complement.
GCTCTCACGATTGGTGAGGCAGTTTTAATTTAAATTTCTATTTTCCTAGGCTGCCACGTCGGCACAAGGTCGTGGGTTTGTAGGGAAAACCCTAAGTCGTGACTCACGGCACTAGGAAAGCTAAGAAAATCTACATAAACAAGCAAGTACAAGGTCAAGAAGAAAAAGACTGCTTTTCTTCTTGTCTTCTTGTCCTCTTGTCTTCTGGTCTTCCTTGGCCTCTTTTTGCGTCTTCTTGGCACACCTTGCCCCCCTTCGAGGCGCCTTTCTTGGGCTCCACGTCAATGTGGCGGCCTCCAAAAATTCTCCAAGTAGCACTTTTCTCCTTTTTCTTTTTCTCTCAGACCGTGAGAGTCTCTGGTATTGTAGAAAGGCGCTGTCCTAGTTTTTGGTTGAAGAGGAGCGGAAGGAGCCTTGAGAAGAGAGGAAAAAGTAGGTGGTTTTGGGGGTGGGTACTCCCCACCCCATCCCACATAAATCCCTTAGGCCCCATGGAAGTGGGTAGACACTGGAGGGAAGAGGCTCCACCAAGTAGAGCTCTTTTTCAGCTCCCCAACGCACTAAACGGCACTTCAATCCGTTAGGTGTAGATGCCATAGTCCCTTCTGGCGTTTCTGCTGCTGCTTGTAGCTGCCGGCGGCGTTTTGTATAGGACGTAACCACCGTTTCCATCGAACCCTTGGTCGCGAGGGTTGTCAGGCTCTGATACCACTGTAGCGGGTCGACTCTCGAACTTCTGCTCTGAAGTCATCGTCGGAGTTCGCCGAATGGCATTCTCAGTCCGCGTCAGGGGTTTATCCCTTTTACAGAACCGAGGGGCAATCGTCATCAACAACCTAGAGCAGGGAGACTCGAATGCTTTGAGTCTCCGGAGGCCCACTTCCGTTTTTAACCTTACCCGTGGGTTTGGGACCCAAACCGGGGGTTTTTACCTCGAACTCGTGTGTTCGCACAAGTTATTTTCTTATTTTTATGTCGAAGTTCGTCGCAAATGAACTTCAATTTTTGTTTTGATATTCTCGCGCAAAATTGTCGCGTGTGAGACATGTTGGTGATTTTGCGCCACCTTTCTGTCGTCTCTCGTCCCTCGTCCTCGCTCACTCACTTGCAAGGAAGGTGAATGGGGGCAAGGACACGAGGCCACGAGGCCTCGCCCTTAAGACCCTCGCGGGCCCTCAACCGCCAATCGGGCTCATGCCGTGATCGGCGGCAGGCGACTTGCCGGCAGGTGGCCGGCCGGTCACTCGGCCGACCGTGGGTCGTCCAGCCGGCCGGTAGCCAGCTAGCCGGCGGCGAGCGGAGTGCTGGCCGTGAGCCAGCCTTCGCTGACGCCAGAGTTGGTGCGCAACCACCCCTCGTTTCAACGAAGAGGGAGGGCCGAAACGACCTTCCCGCTACATGAGC
>SZWC01027107.1:16235-26832 GCA_023375785.1 Penium margaritaceum | reverse complement strand
TGTGCGCAATGCCTTGACAAAGTTGGCATGTGCCACTGACCATGACCACAAAGTTTACCAAGTACCTTAAACGGCTGTGAATCATAACACAAGTCAGCCATGGTCAGAGTGTCCAATCACACTGCAGATATACTGGACTTGACCTTGCACGTACAAAAAAGGTAAAATACTGGTGGATGGGTGTGGCTATTGTACGCAATGCCTTGACAAAGTTGGCATTTGCCACTGACCATGACCACGAATGTATCGAATTGACTTTTACTTTTATTGATCATAACCCGAGTCAGCCACGGTCAGAGTGTACAATCACAGTGCAGATGTACTAGGCATGATCGTGCAGGTGCAAACAATGTACAATACTGGTAGCTTGGCACGGCTATTGTGCGGAATGCCTTGACAAAGTTGGCATGTGCCACTGACCATGACCACAAATGTATCCAAGTGACTTTTACTTCTATTGATCATAACACGAGTCAGCTACAGTCAGAGTGTCCAATCACAGTGCACATCTTATATGCAAGACCTTGCAGGTATAAACAAGGTAGAATACTGGTAGCTCGGAGTAGCTTTTGTGCGCAATGCCTTGACAACGTTGGCATGTGCCACTGACCATAACCACAATGTTTACCAAGTGACCTTAAACGGCATGATCTTGTAGGTACAAAAAAGGTACAATACTGGTGGCTCGGTGTGGCTATTGTGCGCAATACCTTGACAAAGTTGGCATGTGTCACTGACCATGACCACAAAGTTTACCAAGTCCCTTAAATGGCTATGAATAATAACACGAGTCAGCCACGGACAGAGTGTCCAATCACAGTGCAAATATACTGGACATCACCTTACAGGTATAAACAAGGTAGAATACTGGTAGCTCGGAGTAGCTTTTGTGCGCAATGCCTTGACAAAGTTGGCATGTGTCACTGACCATGACCACAAATGTATCCAAGTGACTTTTACTTCTATTGATCATATCACAAGTCAGCCACGGTCAGAGTGTCCAATAACAGTGCAGATCTACTAGGCATGATCTTGCAGGTGCAACAAGGCAGAATACTAATGGCTCGGTGTGGCTATTGTGCGCAATGCCTTGACAAAGTTGGCATGTGTCACTGACCATGACCACAAATGTATCCAAGTGACTTTTACTTCTATTGATCATATCACAAGTCAGCCACGGTCAGAGTGTCCAATAACAGTGCAGATCTACTAGGCATGATCTTGCAGGTGCAACAAGGCAGAATACTAATGGCTCGGTGTGGCTATTGTGCGCAATGCCTTGACAAAGTTGGCATGTGTCACTGACCATGACCACAAATGTATCCAAGTGACTTTTACTTCTATTGATCATATCACAAGTCAGCCACGGTCAGAGTGTCCAATAACAGTGCAGATCTACTAGGCATGATCTTGCAGGTGCAACAAGGCAGAATACTAATGGCTCGGTGTGGCTATTGTGCGCAATGCCTTGACAAAGTTGGCATGTGTCACTGACCATGACCACAAATGTATCCAAGTGACTTTTACTTCTATTGATCATATCACAAGTCAGCCACGGTCAGAGTGTCCAATAACAGTGCAGATCTACTAGGCATGATCTTGCAGGTGCAACAAGGCAGAATACTAATGGCTCGGTGTGGCTATTGTGCGCAATGCCTTGACAAAGTTGGCATGTGTCACTGACCATGACCACAAATGTATCCAAGTGACTTTTACTTCTATTGATCATATCACAAGTCAGCCACGGTCAGAGTGTCCAATAACAGTGCAGATCTACTAGGCATGATCTTGCAGGTGCAACAAGGCAGAATACTAATGGCTCGGTGTGGCTATTGTGCGCAATGCCTTGACAAAGTTGGCATGTGTCACTGACCATGACCACAAATGTATCCAAGTGACTTTTACTTCTATTGATCATATCACAAGTCAGCCACGGTCAGAGTGTCCAATAACAGTGCAGATCTACTAGGCATGATCTTGCAGGTGCAACAAGGCAGAATACTAATGGCTCGGTGTGGCTATTGTGCGCAATGCCTCGACGAAGTTGGCATGTGCCCTGACCATGACCACAAATGTACCCAAGTGGCTTTTACTTCTATTGATCATAACACAAGTCAGCCATGGTCAGGGTGTCCAGTAACAGTGCAGATCTACTAGGCATGATCTTGCAGGTGCAAACAAGGTAGAATACTGGTGGCTCGGTTTGGCTATTGTGCGCAATGCCTTGACAAAGTTGGCATGTGCCACTGACCATGACCACAAAGTTTACCAAGTACCTTAAACGGCTATGAATCATAACACGAGTCAGCCACGGTTAGAGTTTCCAGTCACAGTGCAGATATACTGGGCATGACCTTACAGGTACAAAAAAGGTAGAGTTCTGGTGGCTTGGTGGGGCTATTGTGCGCAATGCCTTGACAAAGTTGGCATGTGCCACTGACCATGACCACAATTGTATCCAAGTGACTTATATTTCTATTGATCATAACACGAGTCAGCCACGATCAGAGTATCTAATCAAAGTGCGGATGTACTAGGCATGATCTTGCAGGTACAAACAAGGCAGAATACTAGTGGCTTGGTGTGGCTATTGTGCGTAATTCCTTGACAGAGTTGGCATGTGTCACTGACCATGACCACAAATGTATCCAAGTAACTTTAACTTATATTGACCATAACACAAGTCAGTCAATGTTAGAGTGTCCAATAACAGTGCAGATTTATTAAGCAGGATCTTGCAGGTGCAAACAAGGTAGAATACTGGTGGCTCAGTGTGGCTATTGTGCGTAACATCTTGACAAATTTGGCATGTTCCACTGACCATGACCACAAAGTTTACCAAGCACCTTAAACGGCTATGAATCATAACTCAATCAGCCACGGTCAGAGTGTCCAATCACAGTGACATGTGCTAGGCATAAACTTGCAGGTATAAGTAAGGTAGAATACTGGTGGCTTGGTGCGGCTATTATGCAATGCGTTGACAAAGTTGGCCTGTGCCACTGACCATGACAACAAAGTTTACCAAGTGAATTTAACTTCTACGCATCGTTTCACAAGTCGGCCACGATCAGAGTGCCCAATCATACTGCAGATGTACTATGCATGACCTTGCAGGTATAAGCAAGGTAAACCACAGGTGGCTCAGTGCGGCTATTGTGCGCAATGCCTTGACAAAGTTGGCATGTACCACTGACCATGACCACAAAGTTAACCAAGTGACTTTATCTTTTATGAATCATCACATGAGGCAGCCCAGTAGATCATTGGATCGAGGTAATCCGACGGCTGTCCTTTTTCCAATAAAAACTTGCAGGTATACCCAATGTAAAACACTGGTGGCACAGTGAGGCTATTGCGAGCGATGACTTAACAAAGTTGGCATGTGCCACTGACCATGACCACATACTTATCCAAGTGACTTGAACTTATATAAAATGTAACACGAGTCAGCGATGGTCAGATTGCCCAATTACAGTGCTTATGTACTATGCATGATCTTGCTGGTATGAACAAGGTAAGAACCCGGTGGCTTGGTGTGGCTATTGTGCGCAATGCCTTGACAAAGTTGGCCTGTGTAACTGACCATGACCACAAAGTTCACCAAGTGACTTTAATTTCTCTGAATTGTAACATGAGTCAGCCACGGTCATTGTGCCCAATCACAGTGCACGTGTACAAATGCATGACCTTGCAGGTATGAACAAGATAAAAAACAGGTGGCTTGGATTTGGCTATTGTAAGAAAGGCCTTGACAAAGTTGGCCTGTGCAACTGACCATGACTACAAATTTATCGAAGTGAATTTTACTTGTATTGATCATAACACGAGTCAGCCACGGTCAGAGTGTCCAATCACAGTGCAGATGTACTAGGCATGATCTTAAAGGTACAACCAAGGAAGAATGCTGGTGGCTCGGTGTGGCTATTGTGCGCAATGTCTTGACAAAGTTGGCATGTGCCACTGACCATGNCAGGTGGCTTGGATTTGGCTATTGTAAGAAAGGCCTTGACAAAGTTGGCCTGTGCAACTGACCATGACTACAAATTTATCCAAGTGAATTTTACTTGTATTGATCATAACACGAGTCAGCCACGGTCAGAGTGTCCAATCACAGTGCAGATGTACTAGGCATGATCTTACAGGTACAACCAAGGAAGAATGCTGGTGGCTCGGTGTGGCTATTGAGCGCAATGTCTTGACAAAGTTGGCATGTGCCACTGACCATGACCACAAACTGATCCAAGTGACTTTAACCTCTACGAATTGTAACACGAGTCAGCCGCGGTCAGAGTGCCCACTCACAGTGCACATTACCATGCACGATCTTGCAGGTGCAAACAAGGTAGAATTATGTTGGCTCTGTGTGGCCATTGTGCCCAATGCCTTGACAAAGTTGTCCTATTCAACTGACCATAACTCCTATGAATCATCACATGAGTCAACCACAGTCAGAGTTCCCAATCAAAGTGCACGTGTGCTATGAATAAACTTGCAGGTACAGACAAGGTAAAATACCGGTGGCTCAGTGCGGCTATTGTGCGCGATGCCTTGACAAAGTTGGCATGTGCCACTGACCATGACCACAAACGTATCCATGTGACCTTAACTTCTACAAATTGTAACACAAGTTAGCCGCGGTCAGAGTACCCAATTACAGTGCACATGTACTATGAATGACCTTGCATGTATAAACAAGGTAAAAACCCGGTGGCCTGGTGTGGCTATTGTCTGCGATGCCTTGAAAAAGTTGGCATGTGCAACTGACCATGACCACAAAGTTAACCAAGTGATTTTAACTTCTAAGAATTATAACACAAGTCAGCCACAGTCAGATTGCCCAATCACAGTGCACATGTACTATGCATGACCTTGCAGGTATAAACAAGGTAGATTACGGGTGGCTCGGTGTGGCAACTGTGCACAATGCCTTGACAAATTTGGCATGTGCAACTGACCATGACCACAAATTTATCCAAGTGACATTTACTTCTATTCATCATGAAACGAGTCAGCCACGGTCAGAGTACCCAATCACAGTGCACATGTACTATGCATGACATTGCATGTATAAACAAGGTAGAATAATGGTGGCTTTGTGTGGCTTTTGTGCACAATGCCTTGACTAAGTTGGCAGTTGCCACTGACCATGACCACAAATTTATCATCGTGACTTTTACTTCTACGAATTGTAACACGAGTCATCCATAGTCAGAGTGCCCAAGCACAGTACACGTGTGCTAGGCATAAACTTGCAGGTTTAGTTTAAGCAAGGCAAAACATTGGTGGCTTGGTGCGGCTATTGTGGACAATGCCTTGTCAAAGTTGGCCTGTGCCACTGACCAAGACCACAAACGTATCCAAGTGACTTTAACTTCTACGCATCGTAACACGAGTCAGCCACGGTCAGAGTGTCCAATCACAGTGCAGATGTACTATGCATGACCTTGCAGCTTTAAGCAAGGTAAATTACTGGTGGCTCTGTGCGGGTATTGTGCGCAATGCCTTCACAAAGTTTGTCTGTGCAACTGACCATGACCACAAAGTGAACCAAGTGACTTTAACTTCTATGAATTATCACATGAGTTAGCCACAGTCAGAGTACCAAATCACAGTGCACGTGTGCTAGGCATAAACGTGCAGGTATGAACAAGGTAAAACAATGGTGGCTAAGTGCGGATATTGAACGCACTGCCTTGACAAAGTTGGCCTGTGCCACTGATCATGACCACAAAGTTTACCAAGTGACTCTTACTTCTACGCATCGTAACACGAGTCAGCCACAGTCAGAGTGCCCAATCACAATGCACATGTAGTATGCATGACCTTGCTGGTATAAACAAGGTAAAAACCAGTGGCTTGGCGATGCAATTGTGCGCAATGCCTTGACAAAGTTGGCATGTGCAACTGACCATGACCACAAATTTATCCAAATACCTTAAACGTCTATGAATCATGACACGAGTCAGCCACGGTTAGAATGTCCAATCACAGTGCACGTGTGCTGGGCATAAACGTGCAGGTATAAATCAGGTAAAACACTGGTGGCTCAGTGCGGCTATTGTGCCTGATGCCATGACAAAGTTGGCATGTGCCATTGACCATGACCACAAACGTATCCACGTGACTTCAACTTCTACGAATTCTAACACGAATCAGCCACGGTCAGAGTGCCCAATCACAGTGCGCATGTACTTTTTTGACCTTGCTGGTATGAACAAGGTAGAAACCGGGCGGCTTGGTGGGGTTATTGTGCTCAATGCCTTGACAATGTTCGCCTGTTCAACTGACCATGACAACAAAGTTTTCCAAGTGACTTTAACTTCTATCAATTATCACATGAGTCAGCCACGTTCAGAGTGTCCAATCACAGTGCATATGTAGTATGCATGACCTTGCTGGTACGAACAAGCCTTGAGAAAGTTGGCATGTGCAACTGACCATGACCACAAAGTTTACCAAGTGACTTTAACTTCTATCAATTATCACACGAGTCAGCCACGTTCAGAGTGTCCAATCACAGTGCAGATGTACTAGGCATGATCTTGCAGGTGCAAAAAAGGTAGAATACTGGCGGCTAGGTGTGGCTATTGTCTGCAATGCCTTGACAAATTTGGCCTGTGCAACTGACCATGACCAAAATGTTCACCAAGTGACTTTCACTTCTATGAATCATCACAAGAGTCAGCCACAGTCATGTGCCCAATCCCAGTGCACGTGTGCTAGGCATAAACTTGCAGGTATGAACAAGGTAAACACGGGTGGCTCAGTGCGGCTATTGTGCGCAATGCCTTGACAAAGTTGGCCTGTGCCACTGACCATGACCACAAGTTTATCCGAGTTCATTTTGCACTATGCATCGTAACACGAATCAGCCACGGTCAGAGTTCCCAATCACAGTGCATATGTAGTATGCATGACCTTGCTGGTACGAACAAGCCTTGAGAAAGTTGGCATGTGCAACTGACCATGACCACAAATCTATCCAAGTACCTTACACGTCTATGAATCATGACACGAGTCAGCCATGGTCAGAGTACCCAATCACAGTGCATGTGTGCTAGGCATAAACTTGCAGGTATAAACAAGATAAAATACTGGTGTCTTAGTGCGGCGTTTGTGCGCGATGCATTGATAAAGTTGGCATGTGCCGCTGACCATGACCACAAATGTATCCACGTGACTTTAACTTGTACGAATTGTAACACAAGTCAGCCACGGTCAGAGTGCCCAATCAAAGTTTACATGTAATATGCATGACCTTGCAGGTTTAACACAGTAAAAAACTGCTGGCTTGGTGTGGCTATTGTGGGCAATGCCTTGACAAAGTTGGCATGTGAAACTGACCATGACCACGAAGTGGATCAAGTGACTTTAACTTCTATGAGTCATCACACGATTCAGCCATGGTCAGAGTACCCAATCACAGTGCACATGTGTTATGCACAACCGTGCTGATATGAACAAGGTAAAAACCTGGTGGCTTTGCATGGCTATTGTGGGCAATGCCTTGAAAACGTTGGCATGTGCCACTGACCATGACCACAAATTTATCCAAGTGACTTTATCTTATACAAATTGTAACACAAGTCAGCCACGGTCAGAGTACCCAATCACAGTGCAACAGTACTATGCATGACCTTGCAGGTGAAAACAAGGTAGAATACTAGTGGCTCAGTGTGGCTATTGTGCGCAATGCCTTGACAGAGTTGGCATGTGCCACTGACCATGTCCAAAAGTGAACCAAGTGACTCTAACTTCTGTGAATCATCACATGCGTCAGCAACGTTCAGAGTTCCCAATCACAGTGTGAGTGTAATATGCATGGCCTTTCAGGTATAAACAAGGGAAAAACCCGGTGGCTTGGTGTAGCTATTGTACGCAATGCCTTGATAACGTTGGCATGTGCCACTGACCATGACCACAAACGTATCCAGGTGACTTGAACTTCTACGAATCGTAACATGAGTCCGCCATGGTCGGAGTGCCCAGTCACAATGCACATGTACTATGGATGACCTTGCAGGTTTCAACACGATACAAAACCGGTGGCTTGGTGTGGCTATTGTGTGCAATGCCTTAACAAAGTTGGCATGTGCAACTGACCATGACCAAAATGTTCACCAAGTGACTTTCACTTCTATGAATCATCACATGCGTCATCCAAGGTAAGAGTGTCCAATCACAATGCAGATGTACTATGCATGATCTTGGAGCTGCAAACAAGGTAGAATACTGGTGGCTCGTTGTGGCTATTATGCACAATGCCTCGACAAATTTGGCATGTGCCACTGACCATGACCTCAAAGTTTACCAAGTGACTTTAATTTTTATGAATCATCACACGAGTCAGCCGAAGTCAGTGTGCCCAATAACAGTGCACAAGTACTATGGGTGACCTTGCAGGTATAAAAAAGGTAAAAAATCAGTAGCTTGGTGTGGCTATTGTGTGCAATGCCTTGAAAAGGTTGGCATGTTCCACTGACCATGACGACACAGGTTCCCAAGTGACTTGAACTTCTAAGCATCGTAACACGAGTCAGCCACGGTCAGAGTGCCCAATCAAAGTGCACATGTACTATGCATGACCTTGCAGGTGTAAACATGGTAGAAACGCGGGGACTTGGTGTGGCTATTGTGGGCAATTCCTTGCCAAAGTTGGTATGTGCCACTGACCATGACCACAAATTTATCCAAGTGACTTTAACTTCTACGAATTGTAACACGAGTCAGCCATGGTCAGAGTGCCCAATCACATTGCACATGTACTATGCATGACCTTGCAGGTATAAAAAAGGTAGAATACTGGTGGCTTGGTGTGGCTATTGTACACAATGCCTTGACAACGTTGGCATGTGCCACTGACCATGACCTCAAAGTTTACCAAGTGACTTTAACGTCTAAGCATCGTAACACGAGTCAGCCACGGTCAGAGTGCCCAATCACAGTGCACATGTACTATGCATGACCTTGCAGGTATAAAAAAGGTAGAATACTGGTGGCTTGGTGTGGCTATTGTACACAATGCCTTGACAACGTTGGCATGTGCCACTGACCATGACCTCAAAGTTTACCAAGTGACTTTAACGTCTAAGCATCGTAACACGAGTCAGCCACGGTCAGAGTGCCCAATCACAGTGCACATGTACTATGCATGACCTTGCAGGTATAAAAAAGGTAGAATACTGGTGGCTTGGTGTGGCTATTGTACACAATGCCTTGACAACGTTGGCATGTGCCACTGACCATGACCTCAAAGTTTACCAAGTGACTTTAACGTCTAAGCATCGTAACACGAGTCAGCCACGGTCAGAGTGCCCAATCACAGTGCACATGTACTATGCATGACCTTGCAGGTATAAAAAAGGTAGAATACTGGTGGCTTGGTGTGGCTATTGTACACAATGCCTTGACAACGTTGGCATGTGCCACTGACCATGACCTCAAAGTTTACCAAGTGACTTTAACGTCTAAGCATCGTAACACGAGTCAGCCACGGTCAGAGTGCCCAATCACAGTGCACATGTACTATGCATGACCATGCAGGTATAAAAAAGGTAAAAAAACCGGTGTCTTTGTGTGGCTATTGTGCGCAATGCCCTGAAAATGTTGGCATGTGTAACTGACCATGACGACAAAGTACACCAAGTACTTTTAACTTATACGAATTGTAACACGAGTCAGCCACGGTCAGAGTGCCCAATCAAAGTGCACATGTACAATGCATGACCTTGCAGGTATAAAAAAGGTAGAATACCGGTGGCTTGGTGTGGTTATTGTGCACAATCCCTTGACAAAGTTGGCATGTGCCACTGACCAGAACCACAAAGATTACCAAGTGACTTTAACGTCTACGAATTGCAACATGAGTCAGCCACGGTCAGAGTGCCCAATCACTGTGCACATATAATATGCATGGTTTTGCAGGTATAGACGAGGTAAGAACCCGGTGGCTTGGTGTGGCTATTGTGGGCAATGCCTTGATAAAGTTGCCCTGTGCAACTGACCATGACCACAAAGTCAACCAAGTGACCTTAACTTATATGAATCATCACATGAGTCAGCCACGGTTAGAGTGCCCAATCACAGTGCACGTGTGCTAGTTGCAGGTACAAACAAGGTAAAACACTGGTGGTTCTTTGCGGCTATTGTGCGGAATGCCTCGACAAAGTTGGCCTGTGCCACTGACCATGACCACAAATTTTACCAAGTGACTTTAACGTCTACGCAGCGTAACACGAGTCAGCCACGGTCAGAGTGCCCAATCACAGTGCACATGTAAAATGCATGACCTTGCTGGTATGAACAAGGTAAAATACTGGTGGCTCAGTGTGGCTATTGTGTACGATGCCTTGACAAAGTTGGCATGTGCCACTGACGATGACCACAAAAGTATCCACGTGACTTTAACTTCTACGAACTGTAACACGAGTCAGCCACGGTCAGAGTACCCAATTACAGGGCACATGTACTATGCATGACCTTGCAGGTATAAACAAGGTAAAAATGCGGTGGCTTGGTGTGGCTATTGTACGCAATGCCTTGACAAAGTTGGCATGTGCAACTGACCATGACCACAAAGTTAACCAAGTGACTT
>SZWC01027105.1:7455-29688 GCA_023375785.1 Penium margaritaceum | reverse complement strand
TCTATATCTATATCTATATCTATATCTATACCTATATCTATATCTATATCTATATCTATATATATATCTATATCTATATCTATATCTATATCCATATCTATATCTATATCTATATCTATATCTATATCTTTATCTATATCTATATCTATATCTATATCTACATCTATATCTATATCTATATCTATATCTATATCTATATCTATATCTATATCTATATCTATATCTATATCTATATCTATATCTATATCTTTATCTATATCTATATTTATATCTTTATCTATATTCATATTGAGATCTATATGTACTACTATACTTAAGTCTATATCTATATCCATATCTGTTTCTGTATCAATAACTATATCTATATATATCCATATATAAATAGCCATATCTATGTGTATGTGTATGTTTATATTCATGTCCATATACAAATCCATATTCATATCAATACCTACATCTTTACCGATATTTGTATCTTTGTCAATATGTCTTTTGTTTCTTAGGTGCCCTATGTCTAAATCAATGTTTTATATACACATATGTGTACCAATTTGCATATTTATTTCTGGATCAGACCATAGATTGTCTGTTGTGCTGGAGTCGCAGTCGTTTGATTTTCTGGTACGGTTTGGGCTCATATTGACATTCATTCACCGGCTGTAGTGTTTCTCACCTAATTCACGTTTATGGGATATCTTGTACGTTTTCTTTTTTGCGGATGTTGAAGCTCGGATCGTGTTTTGGTGTCGATGTCCTCCTCCTCGTCTTCCGTTTCCTATTATGTTTTTGTGCACTTATCAGAAGGATGCAAAGTCGGAAAGAAAGATCTTTGATCCTATTCAATGACGTTATGCTCTCTTAGGAGTCGCTATTTACTTTGCTTCGCGTACAATACGGTCTACAGGATAGACATTTTCAGGGGTAGCAATCGTCAATATAGATGGGATTAGAACGCGGCATAATTTAAACATCAGATTCCGAAGTCGACATTTCTCTTGTATGCGCTTTCAAAACAGGTCCCTGCCAACGTCAAGATCTTCGCTCGACAGTCGTTACAGGTGCGGGACGCATACGCGGCAGCTCGGATATATTTGCCCTTCCCAATTTTGCTTTTGTAAAAAAAAAACCATTTTAATGCATGCAAACCGCTTCCCAACCTTACCCCAAATTACAGTAGAGGTTTTAGGGTTTCATTTTTGTGCGGGCTCCTGTCGGGCCCCACGATAGCGGTGAGAAGATGCGTGGAAGCTTCCTAGCAACATAACCGCTGACTAGGCGTCAGTGCCTGGTCAGACAGTGACGACAGTCACAAGTCGTGCACACAGCGGCAAGGGTCTGGCTAGGAGACACAAGGCAAAGTGTCAAAATGCTTCAATAGCATTTACAGAGATAGATGACAAATGACAGGTCCAAGGCATAAGTACCTGCCGCACGGCAGGTGTCCCACGCGACAGTACAAGATCTCTACTAAAACCGTCCCTAAACCATTGTTTTGGCCGCAACTCCGCGCACACATATCAGAACACTATGCCGTCTGAACCTAGACGTGCAAGATGAAAAGCCGAATGCTAGGACTGGTCACATGCATGCATCCGGCATCAAACAGTGGACATACAATGCAAAAACATGCAAATCGAGCCCACCGCCAGTCCACCGATAAAATCCTGCGTGCTGCGGAGAAACTACAGGAGGTCTCGGGTAGCGTCCAGAGCTCTGGAACGGTTGTGAGTCAGCTCCAAGATGGTAGTCCGCCACCTGATGACGCACCGGTGCCTCCAGGGTCCGCATCAGGGATCTGCCCGAGTATGGACACGGCCAAGTGGTCACAATAAACTGTACAGGTCGACAGGAACGTCACAAGTCACAACACTCCCCCATGACCCGATGGTACGCATGTCCATACACGTGCAGTACTGAGACGAGTACAAAAATTAGTGCAACGACAAATGTGACACGGACACAGACACACCCCACACTCAACCACTCTCAGGCAAGGGACAAAGTTTAGCAGAACGAATGGCCACCAGGAACTTTCCGCGTGCTAGTGCCTTCGTGAAGAAATCAGCACGCTGCATGTCAGTGCCAACTCAAATGACAGAGATCACGTGTCCCTCCACCGGATCACGCACGTAGTGGTACTCAACCACAATGTGCTTTGTACGAGCATGAAAGACATCGGTGTTCTCTGGAATGGCAAGAGCACTCTGGTTGTCGCAACAAAGCACAATGGCAGGTACTGACTGGCCAAGCTCAAGGAACAGGCGCTCTTGCCATACTGCCTCAACAACCCCTACACACAGAGCAACGTACTCTGCCTCTGATGAGCTACGTGCAATGCAGCCCTGCTTCTCGCTGCGCCAGGACATAGCGGTCCCACCGAGTAGGAAGACGTAACCGGTGCGACTGTGTCCATCTGGGCTCCAGGCCCAGTCGCCGTCGGTGTAGCCGTCAAGGACCATCAAACACCACCGGCGAAAGTAGAGTCCGAGGTACAGTGTGGAGACCACGTACCGCACCACTTGCACAGCCGCGTGAAGGGCTCTAGCGCATGGAGCCTGCAAAAACTGGACAAGGAGGTTGATGGCAAATGCGATGTCAGGACGTGTGGTAGTGGCCACGTACATCAGAAATTCGATGAGACAAAGCCATAAGGTCACATCCACTCTCTCCCCTAGCTGTGTGGGATCGTCAACCTGAAGGGTATCTTGCCCATCAGGTGTGAGAGGTGTGGAAGCCGAGGGCACTGCGCTGAGAAGGTCGCTGAAGCGATCGCCCACAACACGTGCGTATCGGGCCTGATGCAGTAGTAGAATACGACGTTTGCGGCCTCGCACGATCTCCATGCCAAGAAACACCACTGTAGGACCAAGGTCCTTCATCCTCTAGGCAGTTTGGAGGACACCCTTGGCCTCCTTCACGGCCTCCAATGAAGGAGACGCGATCATAAGGTCGTCGATATAGACCAAGATGGCGGTGAATCGCTCAGGCGTCCGTAGGATGAAGAGAGAGGGGTCTGCCTCGCTCTGCACATATCATGCATGAGTCAGGGTGCCGGTGATCTCCTGGTTCCAATATCGAGGAGACTGCTTGAGCCTGTAGAAGGACTTGCGCAAGCGCCAGACCTTGTCACCGCCCTCAAAGCCTGGTGGCTGAGCCACATAAATCTCCTCATCCAAAGAGTCATGGAGGAACGAATTGTTCACATCCATCTGGTACAATTCCCAGTCATGTGGAGCCACTACACCGAACAGCGCTTGAGCTGAGGTCATGTGGCCGATAGGGGCAAAGGTTTCAGTTTAATCAATGCCCTCAATCTGAGAGTACCCCTTGACGACCAAGTGAGCCTTGTGGCGTTCCATTGAGTCATCCGGCTTCACCTTCTTGCAAAAGACCCACTTCATCTGAATAGCCTTCCTCCCAGGTGGAAGGTTGACTAGCTTGTAAACTCCGTGCTCTTAGATGGCGCGAAGCTCATCCTCGTAAGCAACACGCCAAGCATCATCATCCTATGATGAGAGAGCTTCTCTAATTGTGTCAGTGTTAGGCGCCTTAGAGGGAGAGCTTTGTGTGGCAAGAGCGTGAGCCTCAGTGCTAGGCCAAACGACTACAAGATCGGCTCCTACATCACAAGTGATATGAAACTCGGGAGTGACGAGGTCGTTCCCTACGAGACATGCTGGATGTACCTCTGCGTGCTCAGTGCGGACACTCAGGCCTGGGGCCTTTGTGCCGAGATCACCACTCGCGATGCTGCGGACGGAGCACCTAGGTGCGGGACCAGACACTTGCACAACTCCGGAGTCCAATGGTCGAAGATGACTGCCACGCCCACGAGAGTAACCCGGGCTTGAGGGGTGCACCGCAGGCTCAGGAATGGGCACAATCGCAGCTGCGAGGACTGAAGCAAGGGAGCTGGTGATGCCGTGCAAGGAGATGCAGGTGTGGGATACACGGAGCTCGGTGTAACAGTAGGAACTGGTGAAGAAGGTCCACGCACAGAGGTAGGAGTATCGGCGCACACAGGTACGGTCATAGGAGTACGCACAGGTATAGGATCATCGGTATCTGTGGGGCGTGAAAGGAGAGGGGTAGAAGTCGGCGGTGTTGGAGAGATCTCTGGACCGACATCAATGATCGCTGGGTCATCAAGCGCTGGAGAAGTGGAGGGAGCTCGAACGGACACATCAGCCCGGCAATCGGTGCTCGCAGGCGCAGACTCCTCCATTCGTCGAGAAACCTCACACTTACAAACGTGAGTAACGGACACCAACATGATCTAAGTCAGATCACGATAGGTGAGGGACTCAAGGAAGAGCGCGTCGTGGGACTCAACAATGCAACGACGAGTAGGGTCCCAAAAACGCCATGCCTTCGACCGCCGGGAGATAGCGACGAAGGCACACAAGCGACCCCGCAGTGGGACCTTGGACCCTGCTGGTCCTCAGTGTACCATAAAAAAGCCAAGGATCCCCAGATGCAAGCGAGGCGCAAGTTAGCACGGTGGCTAAACCAGAGCTCATACGGTGTGACGTCGTCCGGAAGAGGACCGTGCGGGAGGCGGTTCCAGACCCAAGTCATGTAGGCAAAGCCTTCAAAAGCGAAGGACTCCGGAAGACCGCACTCAGACCACATAGCGCGAACGACATCCTCCATGGTGAGGTTCCAGTGCTCAAAAACACTGTTCTGCTGAGGAGTAGCAGGATCGGAGACCTGGTGAAAGTTCCCGTGCTCGGTGAAGACGCTGTCCATCTCGCCAAGGAACTCGTTGCCGTGATCCAAGCGGAAAGTGTGCAGCGTGTGGCGAGACTAACGCTCAGCCATCACTAGCTAGAGGCAAGCCACGAGAGTGGCGTCACTCTTCTGGCGCAGGCTATAGACCCACCGCATCCCGGTGAGGTCATCAGTCAGGGTTAGGACGTAATGGCCACGATCGGATAGAGAGTCGAGAGGTAGGGGACCAAGAAGGTCCGAATGAACTAACTCGAGAGGGAAAAGTCCACGTGAACGGGAGTCAGGGTAGGTGCAACAATGCATCTTACCGTGAGCGCAAAAGAGGCACTCGGTCTCGGGTGGCTTCTCGAAAGAAGCCGCGTCAAGACCGAGGACGGGTAGTATCCAAATGAGCTTCGACACAGTGTCGGAGCCTACATGATACAGGCGGCAATGAAGCAATCGCTCGTGCTCAGGAGACGGAACACCAGAGACAAAAACACAAGCGAAAGGGGTAGGGGAACAAGGAGCACAAGTCCGAGAGACACGATATAGGTCATCCACAACAGAGGCACGAAAGACAACACTACGGGTGTCAATAGCACTCACAGTCGCGGACTTCCAGTGTGCTCCACAGAGAGTCCCATCAGTGTGCAAGCACATACAGAAAGCAAACTAAGCTCAAGGTCAGGCACAAACAGCACCTCGGAAAGATATAGGGGGCCAGACAGACCATCAAAACAGGCGACCCCAACACCCTGGACTGGCAAGGATTGACCAGAGCCTGTGCGGACAGAACGAACAGAGGCAACAGGGCCGAGAACAACAAAATCACCACAACGACAGGTCATGTGATGGGTGGCACCGGAGTCGATGATCCAAGTGCCACCGGGATCACGACTAGAGGACGTTAATGTACAACGGCAACAAAACACTCGGCCTTGGATGGACACTGGGCAGTAGGTGGGGAGGGACGACGAAGGACACAAAGGTGAGAATCATGAATCAAATCCATATAGTCAGGCCCATTGTCATCACATGCCAACTGTGCTTCCCCACACGAGGCATCCCGAGCAACAAGAACAGATGAACAGACAGTCTGTGAACCACCTGGGTGTGACAACACACTCGCACCTCCCTCAAAGCGAAGCGCTAGAAGGTGTCGGAGCTCAACAATGGTGCCGTCACGTGGATCTGGGTCGCCGCTGGATGCCGGTGGTGAAGTGGGAACTGCTGCAGTCGTGGTCGCTGTGCGCCTTGAGGAAGTGCTGCTTGACGTAGACCCTAGTGCGTGCGCAGACAGGAGCCCAGTCGAGGGGCTGCTTGCACTTGGTGTAGCGATGGGCGCCTCCATAGTTGTAGCGGTGAACGAAGCGTTCACTGCTACTGCCCAATGAGGGCTACTACTACGCCTGCTGTTGGCCCGAGCCGCGCCTCCGTCACCCCTTCTTCCCCTGTGTTGCTGCCGCGACACCCTATGTCTGAGTCAGTGTAATTGGGGTGGAAGGGGAGGACGAGAGAGAGGATGGAGAAGAAGTTTGTAGGAGGGGCATTGATCGTGATGTATCAACTGCTGTAGCAATGGAGGTCTCCTGATGAGCCACGGCTACCCCACGGACGGAAGTCACCGGGAGGAAGAGCTGGTGCGCCCAGGGAAAAAGTTGCAGTGAGGCCAAAAAAGACTCGAGCACGGCGTCGCTATACTGCGTGAAGATGTCTATGTGCTCAAGGCAAACCCCGACCATGATCGTGCGGAGTGCCCATAGCTGTGTACCTCTTGAACTCCCAAGGCGTGTGTAAATGCGCATGGCACGTCGCCAGTAGTCGGCTGCAGGCTCGACAGGTCCTTGGCAAAGGGAGTGAAAAGCACATATGTGCGCGGTGCGGGTGGCGTGCATTTCTGCAGCAAGCAAGGACAATGCTAGGTCTCAGCCCCCGTGGGGATCAGCGTTGGTGCCTTTGCCCGCCTCGTCAAGGAACGAGCGAAAGTCGACGGCAGTCTCACACGGCATGGCGCAGAGAAGTCCGCGCATCGCCCTAGCCGTTGTCAGCACCTCAGCTTGGTCCGTAGTCTGATATGGACTGTGGTAGAAGGGCCACACGCCCTCTGAAGTGGCCCAGACCTGAAAGAGGATCTCCCAACAGTCAAAGCCGTCCTCGCTGACATACCGTGGGGGCAGCGTCTCGTAGTCCTTCGGTTGCCGCTCCGTAGGGAGAGCAACCACAGGCTGGGAAGGACGAGGGATGGGAAAGACGCCAAGAAGAGGGAAGTCGCTGGGGTGGAGGTCAGGCGACAATCGAAACTCCGGAAAGCGGGATGTGTGTGGGGGCCAAGAGCTCGTCTGAAGCTAGCGGATACGCTCCTAAAGCACATAAATCTCGCGCTCGGGGGAGTCGCCCTCCATGCTTCGCATGTCTCAATCCTTCTCCCCACGATCAAGAGGTGGCAGATCGGCTCCAGCTTCTGTTTCTGGTGCTGGGGATGACTACTATGTAGAGGGTGTGACCCCGACCGCTCCAGCTTTTGTGGAGTCGTGGAATGTCCTCAAAGAAACTCGGTGAGTGTACAGATGGAGTCAGTCTGCTCCCGCTACAGGCGACGCATCTGGTCTTGCTGGCTTCGCAAGTCCTCAATGGCCTATGAACGTGGGCTCATGACCCCTGAGGAGGAAGAAGAGGGATCCAGTACACTTTTTTCCTTCTCGTCGGACGGAGTCATGGTGTCACTCATTATGGGCCAAGACGTCAACGTGATCGAATCATAGAAACACGAGCGTTTCTCGATGAGTTGAAACGCTGGCAACTTTTGACCCTCTGACCAAAAATTTCATTAAGGCAAGTGCTGAAGTCAGCAGGAAGTTGCTGACATCAGCAAGACCTCATGACGTCAGCAAGTAAAAATGCTGACGTAAGCTCACCTTCCACTTTTTCTTATCAACCTTCACGGTTGCTGCAGGAGCAGGCAGCCCCTTCGCAACAGCCGCGCGGGAGCTCAGCAGAAGCCGTCGCACAGCTTCCGCTCAACTGCTATTGCTACTGCAGCGTCAGCTGCAACAGCAGCCGCGCTGCTGCGTGCGGGGCAGCCACTTGGCAACTCCGTGCGCGGCCCTGGCAGAAGCTATGCATTGGTGCTGCCGCGCACTACGGCTGCTGCACACTGCGGCCGCCGCCGCGCGCTGTTACTACTGTTGCTGCCGCTTCTGCTGCTGCCACTGCTCCTACACTGCTGTTGTGCATCTGCCACCGCTGCTGCTACCGCTGCTGTTGCGCTGCTACTGTGCTGTTGCCGCTACGTGCTGCTGCTGTGCTGCTACCGCCCCATGCTATTGTCGTCCTACTGCTGATGCTCAGTGCTGTTGCTGCTGCATGTGCCAATGTGTGCAGCTGCTGGCGGTTATAGTCTACTGCAGTTGTCTCCTGTTGCCGCTAGCAACTGCTGCTGATGCAATCTCACAAAGTGATGGTGAGCGGCGTCGGCGGCGATTCGTTGTCGTCGTCGATAGGTCATGTGGATTTGCTTTAGCGGTGACTCTCACTCCCACTGCTCTGTTAGGTTTCTGCTGTGCAGCTCAATGAGAAGTATCTCACCGCACTCATACCATGAGAAGATGCGTGGAAGCTTCCTAGCAACATAGCCGCTGACTACGTGTCAGTGCTTGGTCAGACGGTGACGACAGTCACAAGTCGTGCACACAATGGCAAGGGTCTAGCTAGGAGACACAAGGCAAAGTGTTTGTATGCTTCAATAGCATTTGTAGAGAGAGATGAAAAATGGCAGGTCCATGGCATAAGTACCTGCCGCGGCGCACGGCGGGTGTCGCACACGGCAGTGCAAGATCTGTTCTAAAACTGGCCCAAAACCATTGTTTTGGCCGTAACTCTGTGCAGACATATCAGAACGCAACGCCGACTGAACCTAGACGTGCAGGATTAAAAGCCAGACGCTACGACTAGTCACATACATGCATCCAGCATCAAACGGTGGACACACAATTCAAAAACATGCAAATCGGGCCCACGGCCAGTCCATCGATAAAATCCCGTGTGTTGTAGAAAAACTGCATGAGGTCTCGGGTAGCGTCCACAACTCTGGAACGGTCGTCAATCAGCTCCAGGATGGTAGTCCGCCACCAGATTACGCACCAGTGCCTCTAGGGTCCGCATCAGGGATCTGCACGAGTATGGACACGGCCGAGTGGTTACAGTAAACTGTATAGGTCGACAGGAACGTCACAAATCAGAACAAGTGGGGCCTGACAGGTTCCCTTTCAACGCCTCGAGTGTTTCTGACCCCCATTCAAAACCCTCGCAAACATCTGTGAGAGAAGTCACACATCCCTCTATTTAGCGGTTTGTAATTCTTCTTTCATGTCTGATGGCGTCAGCATGCTCTCACAGGATGGCATGCGACGACGACATTGCGTATTCATTTGGATATAGCGTTTTTTCATGCTCAGTGGATAAAGCGTTAATAAAGAGTGCCAAAATCCCAAACTTGGATATGGCATGGTTAATGTGCAACAGGTGGATATGGCAATAGATATGGAGAATTTCGTGGATGTATAGTCACTCTCCTATTTATTAGCTCGGCTGACGAATTCCATCTCAAATTGTGTTGGTGTATGGGCTTTAAGCTATCGTGTAGCCTTGTTTCGGGAGAGCCTCCTAGTTTGAGCTGATGGTTCTCTAGTGGTTACATTACTCCTTCTGTGACATGTATGGTGCATTCAGGTTACCCATACGTGTTTAGTAGAGTTTTATCGGTGGTCGAGACTCGAGCACTTGGGTGGTTTGTGGCAATGCACGGGGAGACCCCATACAAGTTTACCGCATAGTCTCTGATAGGTGATGCACTCTTTCATGGCTGAGACCCGGGTACCTGGTGGTTTGAATCGGTACCTGAGGAGACCTAGCACTGATTATTCTAGTCTTGTTGGCCCCTCGCGAGACGTGTGTAGTTTGCATGTGGCTGAGACCCGGACGCCCCGTCACATGTTCCGGCGCCTCGGGAGGCCTAAACTTGTCTCGTCTAGATAGCCGGTGATGCTAATGTATCACCGTAGAGTTTGGATACGTTTGGGGTACATTGCATGTTTTCTGTCGGTTGAGACCAGGGCACGCGGTTGACTGTTCCGGTGCCTTGGGAGACCTCCATTGTTGTTTTCATGATCTATGACATGCATATTCCCAGTTCGTGCCTTTTGGTGCAATAGGGATGACAGGGCCCGGTGGGCTAGCCACCTTTCCCCAGTACATAAGCCCTTAGCAGGGCTCATTGTACCCCCCCTTTTGATTCTTACTTCAAATGTTCCAGACTTGGCCAAATCTTGGCGCTGCGTGTCTCCCGCTCACCACCAGAGTCCATGTCACTTCAAGGATGGGCCTGCATGCCCTAGACTCATTAAAGCATAGCATCAGAGCGTAGGGGGGCCGTGTGAGTAGCAAAGCAGCGGTTAGACCCAAAACGCAGCTGAGGTGCGCCACGTGGTGCCTCGTAGGCATGAGAGCATGAAAGCGACAAACGTGCCAATGGCATCAGCAAACATACGTACGACCACATCAAGGACGTCTTCGAATCAGTTTTTAAGTTAGAGTTGATTTAAAGAATGCCGGGTGCTGCCGCGGCTCCTGTTTAGGTGGCAGAAGAAAAAAACACCCAACGGCAGCACCGACCCTACTCATTTTTCTTGAATGGACTCTGTGTGTTGTGAGTGAAAATGGTAACCCGTGTGCTAGCAGCGTGCGTGCAGCCGGCACAAGCAACGTACAGGCAGCCAGCACGAGCAGCGTGCAAGCAGTGTGCGTTGCAGTCGGCACAAGCAACGTGCAAAGGAGCGTGCAAGCAGCCGGCACAAGCAGCGTGCAAGCAGCTGGCACAAGCAGAGCACGAGCAGCAGGTAATAGTAGTGCCATTGCAGACTTATGAGCTTGGTGCAGCAAGCAGCAAGCAGCAAGCAAGCAGCCCGCAGCACACTTCAGCAAGCAATGGCAGCCAGATTGGAGCTCGCCAACGTGGCATGGCATCCACGAACTTCCCAGCCTCTTAGTAGCCGTGCTGTAGCAGCAATTGCAGCTGCATCACACTGACAGCACAATGTAGCAGTAGCAGCTTGCAAGGTGTAGTGCGTAGCAGTAGCAGTAGCATTTGGAGTAGTGGCGACGGTTGGCAGTAGTTGCAACAGCAGCATTTGTGCAATTTTTGTGTGATAGCAGTAGCTCGTACTTCTCTCTTGCCTGTTGGCTCGCTCTCGCTCCCTACAAACTCTCTCTCTCTCTCTCTCTCTCTCTCTCTCTCTCTCTCTCTCTCTCTCTCTCTCTCTCTCTCTCTCTCTCTGGCTCTTTCTAGCTCTCGCTAGCTCTCTCTGGCTCGCTCTCTCTCTTGCTAGCTCTCGCTCGCTCTCGTTGGCTCTTGCTCTCACGGTGGCTCTCGTTCACTCACTCGCTCTCGCTCTCTCGCTGGCTCTGGCTCTCTCGCCGACAATCGCTCTCTCGCTGGTTCTCGCTCTCTCGCTGGCTCTCTCTCTCTCTCTCTCACTAGATCTTGCTCTCGCAGTCCCACTGACGTCACCACCGTCGGCACCTCGCAGCAACAAAAGCCACCCACGATTTTTGCGTGGGTGCGAAATCACCCACGCAATCGGTGGTGTTTGCCTGTTGTCACCTGATAAGATCGCCGGATTTAACCCGGCCACACCAACCCAAAAAGACCAAACAAAAACAGGGCCATTGGGGCAATCGAGAAATCTGGGCACTCGATCATCCAAGCGGGGCACTCCCTTGACTTTTCTTTCAGGTGAAGAAGTCCTTTATTTCTTTTTCTTTGTTTTCATCCTTACATTCTCCCTAAAACAGAGGGAGTTTTTCCCATTCCCTTTTCTTTTTTTTTCTTTTCTTTTTCTAGCCCAAGCACGTCTCTGGTGCCCTAGAATCTTTTGTTTCTCCTAGTTCAACAAATTCGGGGTCCTTCCCCCGTGTTTTGAGTTTCCTAAGGACAATAATAATGTCTCTTTCTGCATGATGTTCCACTGGTCGAGGCCACCTCATGGCCCCTACCTCACACACGACTTCCACATGGCCTACTGAGAGTGTTCTGCACTCTCACCACCTTCCTTTGCGACCCTCAGACCCACTGAGGCTCCAGTCGGGGTCACCTCCACGTCCTTTCCTAGGCCATGTGCTCTCGTTGCTTGCATCTTCACCGCCGGGAGCCAGCGTACCTTACGCTCCCTCTCATCACCAGCTGCCTCCGGGCGCAGTGCTTCTACCATCGGCACCACCACCTCGTGGTGGTGCTAGTCCGTCACTCCTGTGGTCAATTTCTACACCGCCAGGAGCAAACGTTCCCTTCGCTCCACCATGCCACCAGCCTACCAGCACACTGACCCGACATCTAGGACCACCCTCTCCTAGGTACCCTGGTCAGCTTCCTCTGTGGGTGGCTTCTACTCCTATCGGAGCCGGCTCTTGACACGCCTCTGCATGTCACCTGCCTGACGGCTTGGTTTCCGGCCCACCTCCACCCACTGGCCAGCCTTCTCCGTGGTCCTTCTCTTCACCATAAGGACAGGACGCTCTCCACGCTCATCCGCATCACCCTCTGCCTTCAGGGGTTGATGTGTGGCTGCCAGCAGCACCGTTCAGTGATGTTGCTCTCCAGCCATCCCCATGGTCGGTCTCTACACCGCTGGGACACAACATCCTCCATCCTCACCACCATGACTCTCATAGGATCGGTCATCTTCTTCCCCGGCAGGATACAACTCTTCGTGGGTTTGCCTGCCACTTCTGTGGCGATAGTCGCCACGGTTGGCGCCAATGTCGCGTATGCCCTAGTGGGTGGCACCCACCCTGGCTCCAACCTCACACTCCACAGCAAACGGACCTACCTCATTCGTCTGTTCCCCACACTAGCGCTCTTGCGATCCTGTACACCGAGCTCAGAGTCTGCGACACATGATACAGCAAGTCAGGGACCACCTCTTCTCCCATCAGGTTTATTCTTCCTGTTCCCTGCCATCATCCTCTTCCTCCACTTCTTCTGAGGGACCTTCTCCAGCTGCACTGGACCTTTCTTCCCAGTGCGATGCTAATTTCTCCATCATACGCTCCACTGGTGTCATGCCCCCTCCCAGTCCGCCTCCTGCTCGACAACAGCTTCATTGCCACCGAGTCATGTTCGTCTCGCCTCTAGCACGTCTTCATCTCCACCGGCTTCTGTCGTTGCACCGGTTGAGGGGGGGTGTGTGCATATGTCCACTTTGACTTCGACTACTCCAGTGAGCACAGAGGATGGAGCAGGAGTACCTAGTGTTGCATCACCTCTAGCAGTGTCCTCTACCGCTTCTACGGTAGTAGCAGCAGCAGTAGTAGTAGCAGCATCAGCCATCTCCACACAGTCTACATCCACGCCTTCCGTACCTTCTACAGTACCAGCTTCATCAACTGGTATAGCTGCATTTGCTACACCAGCTGCCCAACCTGTTGCATCACCAGCAGTAGCTTCCTCTGCAAATTCTACGGCAGTAGTATCAATAGCAGCTTCATCCAACACCACACATTCTACATCCATGCCTTCCGCACCCTCAACAGTACCAACTTCATCAGCTAGTATAGCTGCACTTGCTACACCAGTTGCCCCACCTGTTGCATGAGCAGCAGCAGTGTCCTCTGCAGATTTTACAGTAGTAGCAGCAGTAGCAGCATCAGCCACCTCCACACAGTCTACATCCACGCCTTCCGCACCCTCTATAGTTCCAGCTTCATCAGCTGGTATAGCTGTACTTGCTCCACCAGCTGCCCCACCTGCTACAGCACCAGCAATAGCGTCCTCTATAGTGTCTACATCTTTCATAGGATCAAGAGCATCAGTCTTCTATACACGAGCAGCACCACCTACTCCGTTTTATTTTTCACCAGCAGCCGCAGCCTCGGCATCATCTACTACATCCTCAATACCAACAACACCAGCTATATCTGGTGCCTCTGCTAGCCATGTTAGTTGCATAAACCACATTGTCTCCACCAGGTGCACCAGCTTCATCACTGGAGTCAACGTCTTCATCAAGATCCTCTTCATGGACGGTGTCGGCACCTTCAAGATCGTCATCTGCTCTAGATGCTGCATCAGCTCCATCTTCTCCCTCGGCGAGAGCACCTACATCCTCTTCACCATCACCTGTTGGGGCATTAGCTATATCTACGGTATCAACATCATCTACAGCACATTCAGCATCAGTTCCTTCTGCTACATTGGCAGCACCAGCTTCATTAGCTGCACCAGCTGCATCATCAGCACCAGCTACATCAGCACCACCAGCTGCATCAGGAGCGTCATCTCCACTGTCAGCATCAGCTGCATCGGCAGCTGATGCAGACAGCATTAGCGGGAGGGCCAGTTCGGCCCTCCCTCCTCGTTGAAGCGAGGGGTGGTTGCGCACCACCCCTCGCGTCAGCGAGGGCTGGTCGGCGGCCAGCCTGCTGCCGGCCGGCTAGACGGCCGGCGGCCGGCCAAGCGACAGGCCGGCCACCGGCCGGCAAGCCGCCAGCCGCCAATCGTGGCCTTAGCCCGATCGGCGACTGAGAGGCCATGAGGGCCTCAAGGGCGAGGCCTCGTGGCCTCGTGCCCTCGCCCCCCCCCTCGCCCTCCTTGCAAAACAAGCAAGCGAGGACGAGGGAGGGTGAGGTCGAGAGAGCTGGCGCGAAATCGCCGGTGTGCCTCGCACGCGACGATTTTGCGCTTGAGCAGCAAAACGTTAATCGAAGTTCGTTCGCGACAAACTTTGACATAAAATAAACAAAATAACTCGTGCGAACACACGAGTTCAAGGTAAAAACCCCCGGTTTGGGTCCCAAACCCAGGGGTTTGGTCAAAAATGGAAATGGGCCTCCGGAGACTCGAAACATTCGAGTCTCCCTGCTCTGGGTCGTTGATGACGATTGCCCCTCAGTCCTCCGAAGGGGGTAAACCCCTCACGCGGACTGAGAACGCCATTCTACGAGCTCCGATGACAACTTCAGAGCAGGAGCTGGAGACTCAGCCCGTTACAATGGTTCTCAGAGCCACATGACGCTCGCGACCAAGAGTTTGACGGAAACGGCGGCTACGACATAGATGAAACGCCGCAGGCAGCTGCAAGCAGCAACAGAAACGTGAGAAGGGACTACGGCATCTATGCTTCACCGTTTGAAGCACTGAAAAGTGCGTTAAGAAGCTACAAAAGAGCCCAATTTTATGGGACCACTTCTCCACAGTCTCTCCTCACCTCCAAGGGACCTAAGGGAATTTTGTGGGACGGGGTGGGGAGTGCCCACCCCTAAACCACCAATTTTGCCCCTCTCTTCAAGGTTCCCTCCTTCCCTCCTTCAACCAAAAATTGGGACAGCATTTCTTCCCAAGGCCAGGGACTCTTAATACTTGAGGAAGCCCTAAAAAGTGGGAGGAGGACACCTTGGGCACTTTTGGCGGCTCCCCCAACACCGCCGGCTCAAGGAGGACGCCGCCAAGGGGTACGCAACGTCCCAAGAAGACGCAAGAAGAGACCAAGGAAGACCAGAAGAGAAGAAGACAAGAAGACAAGAAGAAAAGTAGTCTTTTCGTTCTTGACCTTGTACTTGCTTGTTTTCTTGCTCTTTGTCTTAGTTTTGTGAGCGGTACTCACACTTCTTGTTACTCCCTTGTATTGTTACTTTCTGATTTCCTAGATCCTAGTTGCTACGAAGTGCCGTGAGTCACGGCCTAGGAGGACTAGATTCTAAACCCACAACCTTGTGCCGACGTGGCGGCTCAGGAAAATAGAAAATTAGCTTATAACTGCCTCACCGGTCGTGAGAGTAACGTCTAAGGAGGCAATTCCTCCTCGTTGTGGGGTGATCCTCACAACGACCTTCACGAGCTAGTTGCACAAACGATGAGATGGCAAGTGCCGGACCGTCCAAGACAAACAAGGGCAAGGTGGTGACGGCCTCAGCACAAGCTCTTGGCGGACTCCAAATCTTGGGAGCCGCTATCGCAAGCACGGTTTCCAATTCAAAGGCAACCGTACCGCCTAAGGCAACCGTGCCGCCTAAGGAAACCGTACCGCCGAAGGCCACCGCATCGCCTAAGGCAACCGACACCAACCTTGGCAACACCGAGAAGCGTGCGGAGGCCGAAAAAGTGCTCGACGAGCACGTCGACGTGCACGTAGGCGATCCCCACGCGACGGAAGATCCAATGGAGGAGGATCTCCTAGAAGGGGACCCCGACGAAGAGCATGATGCTGACAATGGCGAAGGCAATAAGGATCGCAACCATCGTCATCGTCGTGCGGCGAACTTGAGCCGATTTCTCGAGAAGGATAAGACGTCCGCCGCGTTACCTGAAGCTGCCGATGGTAGCGAGACTGTCGAGAGTAGCAAGGGCGCTGAAAGCGGTCACACAGGAAGTTCCCATGAGAACGAGCCGGACGACGACGCCGGGAAGGCAATTTGCGAGGACCGTCGTTGACTCGTGGAGTTTGCTGCTGAGGCAGCAGGCCGACTCAAGATCACCACCGACGGTGGGGATACGGTACCCCTCGGAGGAATGGGGGCGGACCCCCCTTCCTATGATGCGGTCGCAATGGGGCAAGGTAGCGCCCACTCGAGCGTCGTCGCCGATGACAGTCTCCTCCAAAAGGTGGGACTCCTTAGAGGCGTGTACGCGAACCGTACCCTCTTGCACTGGGTAAGGGTGCACGGACAACGCGAGGCCCTGGAGGCTATCGTCGATGCTCTGACGACATCAGAGTTCAAGTCCGCATTCGGCAACCTGCTAGCCCACGTCGGGCAGAGCATCAAGGACCTTGACCGTGATTGCCACTTGCAGCGCCTGGCTGTCCATGAGGCAAGCTGCCGATGCAATGACCTCGACAAGGCGTTACAAAGCGTGACCCAAGTGCGGATGCAGCAGCAAGCGTAGCGTGCCGCAGCTGCGGATGCCACTGCCGGTGGCAGCAATGACTTGCCTACCTTGACGACATAAGGGTCACTCATGAACACGTCCTTCCTCCACGGTGTAGAGATCTTACGGAAAGGCATGAAGCTGACCGATTGGCTGAACTACATGGAGCACGTTCTACGTGTCCACAAGGCTCCATTCAGCCAGTGGGGCGACCTTGCCACGACGCGGCTTGAAGATAAACTCTTCAAGTATGTGGTCAAGGAGTGGACTGCGCAGCAGCCGCACCTTGAGTGGCAGTCAATGCCGTGGGAGGTCTTCTGTACGATCATGCGCAAGAAGTGCACCCAACGTGAGGAGGCGCAACACGCCTTCCACAAGATCAAGGACTTCAGGTAGCTGGGCAGCTCGCTCGAATCCTACTTGAGTGAGTTCACCGCACTCGTGGAGGAAGTTGAAAGCTTCACCGAGGGCGATGGGACTCAGACCTTCAAGTACCCGGAGTGCATGCTGCTAGAGTACTTGCGTGATGGTCTTACCAGCGAGAAGCTAAAGGACAAGACCACCATGACAGCCACTGGCCAAGCTTGGACAAGCTGGAGGGCGTTGCGCGACTACATGAGCGAAGTGTATTCGGCGAACCCGAAGCACTACTCTGGTGCACGACTAAACGCGCGTGCACAGCAAGGTCGCGACATGCGCATGGATGCTACAGGGACTGGTGGATCAGCTGGACAGCGAGGCGGGACCAAGGGCAAGCAGCCTGCAAAAACTCCAGCCAAGAAGGCTGGTGGATACAAGGGGCCCAACAACAAGTGCAGCCGCAAGAATGACGAGCTGCAGAAGGCGCATGAGCGTTGCAACACATCCTTCTGCGAAGGGCTCTGTCACAACTACATGCAGCCGAGCCACTTTAGGGCTTAGTACCCTTAGGCTGCTGGGGGTGGACAGGAGGCCGCGATGTTAGTTGCAGTAGTAGCACCTCGTGGGGATGGTACAGCAGGAGGTCGCGGACAGGGCCGTGGACAGGGTCGCGGTCGCGGCAATGGGCCCGGCCGTGGTAACGGATAAGGTCGTGGGGCGGGTTTTCCCCATCCTTGAGTGACGTCACTGGGGACCACTCAGGGGTAAAACTGGATCACGAGTGTGGGTTCATGTTTTCAGATGATGATGTTAAACAATTTGAGTTTTTGATGAGTTCAAATTTCTCTGTTGTCTTCTCTCCTCTTGTTGAACCTCATTCTACACTTGCTGACTGACATTTCCCACTAAACATTGCATCTCTGGACGAGATGCATGATCGTACATGCTTAGTGGTGGCAACACCAACCACTGTGCAAGAGTTGTGTGACACAGTGATTGAAGCAAACGCCCTCAGAGAATGAGTTCAATCACGTTTGTAGTACCTTTAGTCGGCGATTTCGACCCATTCAAGTTTAAACAGAGGAAGGTGCTAGCCAAATTCACACATTCCTACAAGATGTGGACTCAAGTGGGTGAATCATGAGAGTTTTTTGACTCCTGTCGTACAGATTCCGTGTTTATCTGAAACTTGGCTTGCTGTCGTTGAGTCTGTTCACTCGGAAGGGTGGAGGCAACATGATGATGCAATTCAAAGGACACCTAGCTGGTGCTCTAGTGAACGTACTTATTGACACTAGAGGGTATGCCTTTCTTGTTAGCCTTGGCTTTATCTGCCAGGTTGGCCTGAAGTATGAGCCATCGAATGTCGCAATTATTGTCGTTGACAACCGTATGGTACCT
Source organism: Penium margaritaceum (assembly GCA_023375785.1). NCBI lineage: Eukaryota > Viridiplantae > Streptophyta > Zygnematophyceae > Desmidiales > Peniaceae > Penium > Penium margaritaceum. Next base: position 11,297 of record SZWC01027105.1, on the reverse strand, counting down.
GTGGTCGGTACTTCTAAAGTGAATGTATGCATTCAAGGGTACACACAGAGTGTCACGTTGAAGGTACTCAACCTTCTTGACCCATTTGACGTGGTGTTAGGCGACTCCTAGCTCTATGAGAACAAGGCTCTAGGTGCATTGAATCAAAGCGCTTGATCCTCCAAAAAGGACAGTGTCGCTTTATGTTGATTCCGAGTACGGAATTATCACCGACCCGACTCAAAGTCCATGCCAGCTTGTCTACGATGTAGGTCAAAAGACGTATTCGACAAGGTTATCAATACTTCTTGGCTCAGCTGTAGAAAGTGGAGGAGGACGTGGAGGAAGACACGCCACAAGAGATCAAATCTCTATTGGCGGAGTTTTCGGATGTATTCCAAGACCCACCGGCTGGGCTTCCACTAGAAAGACACATGGCCCACACAATTCCACTACAACCGAAGGCCACTCCTCCGTTCAGACCCATGTATCGCCTTAGTCCAGCAGAAAGGCAAGAGGCCAAACGCCAAATCAAAGAGTACCTTGCAAAAGGGTGGATCGAGCCCATAGCTTGCCGTACGGTGTGCCGATCCTTTTTGTGAACAAAAAGGATGGTGGTTTATGCATGTGCGTAGATTACCGGGCGCTAAACAAGCTGACGGTGAAAAATCAATACCCCTTACCGCGGATTAAAACCTTTACCAACTCCAAGGCGCAAAAGTATTTGCGTCCTTGGATTTGTCTCAAGGGTACCATCAAATCGGAATCACGGAAGATGATGTGCCCAAAACAGCGTTTCAAACACACATGGGATACTATCAGTTCCGAGTGTTATGCTTCGGGCTTACAAATACCCCGGCAACCTTCCAAGAAGAAATGAACCGAATGTTTGCCAAGCAACTCGGACAGTTTGTCTTGGTTTACCTGGATGACATCCTGGTTTTCTCCAAATCAATGGAAGAGCACATAGAATATCTGCGTGAAGTTCTCACAATCCTTCGGGAAAAGAAGTTGTATGCAAAAGTGAGCAAGTGCAAGTTTGCACAAGACAAGCTCAAATACCTTGGACACATCGTCGGCAAGGACGGCATCCGAGTCAACCCACGAAAGGTCCAAGCTGTTGTGGACTGGCCATGTCCCAAGAATCTTGGGAAGATTTGGTCTTTCCTCGGCCTTGCAAACTACTTTTGACGGTTTATGCAAGGGTATTCGACCATGATAGCACCGCTAACCAGGCTCACGCGAAAAGACATGCGTTGGGAATGGACACCTGATTGTGAGAACGCTTCTCTCAAAGTGAAAGGGCTCCTATCCACGGCACCCGTCCTAGCTCTTCTGGATCCATCGCAACGATGGGAGCTTCGATGTGATGCGTTGGTAGTAGGACTCGGAGCCGTCCTCAAGGAAGGTGGAGGCCAGTGACCTGACCATGAATGGAGGCTGGAGAGGCAAGAGTTGCACGAGCGCGACATTCGACAACCATGTCCGTAGTGGCACCGGAAACAGGAACGGGGGACTGGAGAGGAGAGGTGCTGTCTGCATCCTTGAGAGAATGCGAGGTAGCTCCACAATCAAGGGTTTGCTCCGTGAAAGAGTCGGAAATCAAACCGGGGGAGGGAGAGGACAAGGAGTANATGTCGAATCCAGTTTCATCGGCAGGGTACATTGTGGCAACACTTGTATCGGGAGGGATGAGAGTTGCGAGGGTATTCAAGCTAGGTGTAGATACAGGTGTCACACTACCACGTTCGAGTGCTCCGAAACGGCTCGCACGAGCCTCCTCTCAGTCCGCAAGCTACAACAAGAAGGGGTGCACGTCCATTTTCCTGCGTTTGGCACTCAAGCCCATCTCTCAACCTCANTCCCGCATCCTTCTTCACATGCACTCACGACAACCACCGCCGTTGCTTGTCCATGCCGCAATCTCTCCCACCCTCTCATCCTCCATCATCATCGTCTTTGTCACCCCAATTTCACCGCTTTGCAGAAACTATCCTCTCACAACATGGTCCTTGGACTTCCGCAGCTTCCTCCTCTCCCACCTCTGGCTGCACCACCTTGTACCGCTTGCATTCAAGGCAAACTTCGTGCGGCTCCTCACCCTCCCAAGCCCTCTCGTGCTCCTAGGCCTCTCGACATTGTCCACCTTGATCTTGTCGGTCCTATTCGCCCCGTGTCCCGCACGAACCACTCGTTCTTTCTCACGATTGTCGACGATCACTCTCGGTTTGGCGTGGCCATCCCTCTCCGCTCCAAATCTGACGCCCACACTGCCTTCATTACTTGGGCCAACCAAGCTTCTGCCCGGTTTGGCCGCTCCATCGGTCGTCTGTGGTCCGATCGTGGCGGTGAATTTCTGTCCCATCTCCTCGCAAATTACTGCGCCAGCCGCGGCATTGATCACCAAGTGACGGTCCCAGAATCTCCTGAACAAAACGGAGTGGCTGAACGTCGTAACCAGACCCTTCTCAACATCGTCCGCACCCTTCTTGCCCATGCAGCCGCCCCTCGCGACTACTGGACGTACGCTCTCCTCTATGCTTCACACGTGCACAATTTCTACCCCTCCTCTCTCCTTGCCAACAGCACTCCCGCGGAAGCATGGACAGGGTCCAAACCCAACGTCTCCAACCTGCGTGTTTGGGGTTCCACGGCTTATGTCCTTCTCAACAAACGACAACGCTCTCAACGAAACACGTCCAAGATCGATCCTAAAGCTGTTCCGTGCGTCTTTCTCGGCTTTGCGCCACACTCTCCTGGGTATCTTTTCCTTGACCCTACAACCGGCCAAGAGATGTGCAGTGTGGACGTTTGCTTCGACGAAACCCGTCCCTATTTTCTCCACCAACAGTCCGACCCCCCGCCCCTTGACTGGGTGCACTTCGGCCTCTCTCCCTCCACCTTACCACAAGTCTCCTCACCATCATCCTCCCCTCCCCTTTCCCATGCCCCTTCAATGCCTCCTGCTAATGACCCTTCCACCCCACTTTCGTCCACATCTGCAGCTGCTCCACCCCCACCTCCTCCGCTTCCTCTCTTCCCCCCTCCCACTCTTCCCAACCTGCCCTCCTCTGATTTCTCTCTTCCACCCTCTCTCCGACCATCTCCCGTAGACTCCTCCCCCTCATCTGCTCCTCCAACTCCGCCTCCACCTCCGCCTCCGCCTCCGCCTCCGCCTCCTCAACTCTCTCCCTCCTCCTCCCCTCCACCTCCCCCCACACTGCGACGTTCTGAACGCATCCTTGCCAAACAGCTACTCCGCTCCCATGGGTCTTCCACTTGTCCCTCTCTTCCTCGTCTACCTTCAGGGGGTGATCTTGCTCTTCAAGAAGATAGACAAGAAGAGGTTGTAAACATGCTCTCTACACACACTCCCCTCCCTTGCTGGCTTGCCATGGGTCCTTCGGCATCTGACCTCACACACACCAATCTCCCTCGCCTCCCTCGCCTCCCTCGCGCTCCACGCACGAACCAACACGCCATTCTCACCACCACAGTTCACAAACAGCAACAGATTCCAGTGCCAACCACTTTTGAAGAAGCCATGGCTGGTCCACATGCAAAGGAGTGGAAAAGAGCAATCGAGAGTNCCATTCTCACCACCACAGTTCACAAACAGCAACAATCTCTAATCTGCCACCTAGGCGGATTCTTGCAATCCATGTTGCTGACATGTTAGATTGCATATCTGACTGCAATCACAGTAAAACTGTGATCGTAGTCAGGGAGAGCTGAACTGGACTTCTCATAATTAAGTGGCCTAGTGAAGACCACTGGGCCACAGTCAGACAACACGCCATTCTCACCACCACAGTTCACAAACAGCAACAGATTCCAGTGCCAACCACTTTTGAAGAAGCCAT
>SZWC01027104.1:10024-24801 GCA_023375785.1 Penium margaritaceum | reverse complement strand
TGTGTGTGTGTGTGTATGTGTGTGTGTGTGTGTGTGTGTGTGTGTGTGTATGTGTGTGTCAAAGGAGGGACTACATGAGGCAATTGTATGCGGGAGTTTACAAGAAAACCTTTTGACAAGGCATGTAGAAGTAAACTAGTGTAGAAATGTCATAGAAGTGGTGTCTTAGCCTATACATCTGAGGATATAGTCGATGTGAGTTTTCATTTTGTTCCCCATTTGATTGCTCATGTACTTGGCCACAACCACTCATTCCAATATTCTATTCATCTTCAACCACCTCATGTATTGTTCACTACGCAGGAGCCCTGCATATGGCTATGAAAATGGTGTAAAACACGTTCTCTACACCATGCCTCGGGCTTTTTTTCCGTTTGAAGTGCCTAGTGGTGGTTGATGGCTACATCGAAAATGACTTGGCCTAAAGTTGTGATGGATAGAGTCGGATGGGGTTTTTCTAGGCCTTATTGTTGTTGCATAGCATAGTGGAAAATAGGTTTGCATTGTGCGCAGGTCTTTGGAGGCTGAGTTTGTTGCAGGGAATGTTTGGAAGGCTTAGGCAATGTGGCGACACATTCTATTTTTGTGTCAGTCTCTACATTCTATTGTTGTATGGTTCAAGCAGAAGATTTCTCTTGTCATTGTACACAAGTCTTGTTTGTTCTATGCAAGCACAAATCACATCGCTGTTGGACATCACTTTGTGGGGGGCTTGGTAAATCGACTTGTGATATGAATCATCCGGGTTAGAAAGGACGGATAGTGTGCTGACTTCTTCAACAAGGCACTGGAGCGTAGAACATTTGGGTCATTTTTATGTGGGCTTCTATCCGTCCAAGTGTGGTGTCCACCACCTTGCACGGTTAACCTTGAGGTTGCTCTAACTGTTGTCGGGATGCACTTGTAAGCGACATGAGAGATATTCTCCATGGTCGAGACCCGGGCACTCTGTGCCCGGGTCTCGACCGGTGCTTTGGGAGATCCATTCATGATTTCTTAGGATGTTCCTCACATGTTGTATCGTGTTGGCACACTTAGTGGTTTTCACCGGTGTGTCAAGGAGACCTCGTGTTGCACTGTGAAATTCTGATAGTTGGTAAGCTGTTCCTGACTTCTGGATGCTGATTATGCATTTTTAGTTCACCGTTTGAATTTTCTTGGTGGTTGAGACCCAAGCACTTGCAGACAACTTCCAATGCCTCAAGGAGACTAATCTGGAAGTGTTTACATTGTGTGGAGTGAATCATCCCTGTCTACTAGTTTAGGCTCGGCGAGGGTGACAGGGCCTGGTGGGTTAGCCGCAAGCGCCCATACATCAGCCGTGTAGGGGCTCATTTGTTTTCCCTCTCCATTCTTAACACATTGTGTCCTAGACATGGCCAGATTTTGGCAATTACAAATGCATCATCAGCACCAACAGCAGATGGTGCAGCAAAACATGAGCTTGTTCCATTCGCAGCAGCAGAGGTTGATGCAACTCCAATCATTATCATGGCCCTACACACTCTAGCAAAGGTAGCAGCCGTGAAAGTAGCCATGGCTACCGTAGATGGCTCACAGATGGTCCACTTGGTTTGGCCAATTGTGGCATCGGCAACTCCACCGGTTGCAGATGCGTCATCAGCGCCAGTCGTAAATGGAGCAGCATCACGGGGTTTGCTACATTCACAGTAGCAGAGGTTCATGCAGCTCTCATTGTATTCGCGGCTATACACAACCTGGGAGAAGTACCACCTGGGGGATCAACAATTGCTACCGTAGATGGTCCACCAATGGTCCACTCGGTTTTTTCACCTTCAGCAAAAGCAGCTCCACCGGTTGCAGATGCATCATAAGTACTGGTAGCAGATGGAGGAGAGACACACGAACTTGCTTTGCTTTTACAAACAGTGGATAATGCGCCGATACTAATCATGGCCCTGGTATGAGAGGAGCAACCTACGATTCCATGTATGGAGGCAGTAGACCTGGATCCATGCAGTCTAGCATGAGAGGCTTCTAGACGTTGTTGGTACGAGATACTTGGCAACGATGTGGAGCCAGACTCCCTTGCGAGTACATCAGTACTGCCACAATATGTAGATGCTAAGGATGAAGGTGAGGCAGATGATGGTACTGATGCAGGAGAGGCAAGTGAGGTCATACATACCTTGCTTATTGTTTCAGACCCTTCATTCTGCCTAGAGGCATTGGTGTCTATCTCGGAGGGAGATATGATTGCTTAGGATGCGTTGGTCATTGTCTTGCTGATGTTGAGTGTGTAAACATTGTGTTCAGCACAGGAGACATGAACGTTGGTACTCACTACTCTGCTTAGCACAATTCCTTGGACGCATTTCATTTGCAGCGGATGGATGGTCCCAAAGGAGACACAAAGCACTGGCATTACATGCTCGATGATGTTGGGTTCCGTGCTGCTACGGGCATACCATGCAATTTAAAATGGACGATTTTTGTCTCGTCAGATTCCACTACTTCAGAAAGCAAAGAGGAGCTTAGTGAGAGCGACTCAGCCTAGCTTCAAGGAGAGCTTACTCAGATTACCACCAATTCCATAGTCGTGGTTGCAGAGGTGCAGCTCATGGTTGCACTACAACAGCTTGCAAATACTTATCGTGCGAGCCTTGTGCCTATATACGCCTTTACCACAAACATTCACCAACTTCAGGATGTCGGCGAGGGCAAGCTTCATCTCACTAACACAGAGTACCTACTAGATAAGGAGCATTCTGGAGTGTTGCAAGCAGCAATAGAGGACACCAGGGCCAAATTTTGTACATTAAAGATGGTTATTGCAACAGTAAGAGTGGTATTGAAAGCTGCACGTACACATACTACGAATCCTGCATCAATCACGCCATTGCACACATGCCTCTTTCGTTAATTCCATCAGTGACTCGGCTTCATCTTCCTCCTCAGCACACCGAGTATCATGCACCCCGTGTTTGATGGATGTATCCCTCACTCCAGGGATGGATAAGGCTATTTCAGAACGATCCAACAATGTGATGCACCAGGAGGACGTTCTCGTTGTAGATCCTGGAGTTGTTGCTTTGGTTGCCGAAGATAGCATTGGGGCTATAGAAACGGATGGTGGTGTACATCAGGTAGGCGTTGAGGTGATGTCTGTAGTCTATGGACACATCGAGGAGCGGACTGTTGTGCTGGTCGCTCCATTTGTGACCTCACACACTTAAGGTGATTTTGGCAGCTGCATCCCTACTCCAGCGACGTCTGACAAAGACAAGGATACTAGAAAAAGCATGAGAGACTGGGATTTGTGGTAGACTCCAACACGGGACTTGGTGAATGATCCATTCCAGCAGGTGTATGAGTGGTGTAGGATGTGGTAGCATTTATAGCTCCTTCTTGTCATCTCGAGTGCTCGTGTATCGTTCTCGGCCATAGTCAATGTAGATATTTGTGCATCCAGGGGTAGCAGGTATACTCTAGCACGATGGTTGTGTGGCTCTTGTCTCAGGATCTTGATAGCGTACGAAGATGTTAGATTGTATCGACACGGATTTTGCTCTTTAGACAGATATTGGCTTTGAAAGCCAAGGAGGAGTGTTGTTTTTTTGGCTGTGAACCACATGGGAGTGCGACGTGCATGGTTGACATTGTGACTTCATCACTAGCTCACTCGTTGCCGAGGAGGAGTGTTGTTTTGTTGGTTGTGAACACACGCGTCTGGTGTGTTCAGCAACTACATATCTTTTTGGAGACAGCTTGTCAACTAGGGGGGTTGTTCTTATATGGGCTTCCATTCATCCTAATGTGGTGTCCACCGCATCGCACAGCTGACCTTTACGTTGCTTCAATAGTTGCTGGGATGCAGTTGTATGTGACGTGTGGAATATTCTCCATGGTCGAGACCCGAACACTCTATGGCATATATGTGTGCCACGAGAGACCCATTCATGATTCTTTGGGATTTTACTCACAGGTTTTACCGTGTCGGCGGTCGAGACCCAGGCACTTGCTGGTTTCTATCGATGCAGCGAGGAGACCTTGTGTTACAGTGTGAACTTCTGACGTTTGGGCATTGATTATGCATGTTTTATTGACAATTTTCTTGGTGGTTGAGACCCGGTAACTTGGAGACATCTTTCAATGCCATGAGGAGACCAATTTGGATGTATTTGCGTTAAGTAGAGTGTGCTATTCTTGCCTAATCATTTGGGCTCGGCTGGGGTGACAGGGCTTGGTGGGCTAGCTGATTGCACCACAATGTAAGTTGTTTAGAAGCTTACATTTTTTTCCTCCTTGTTCTTAACGCATTGCATCCCAGATGTATCCAGATTTTGGCATTGTCATTTTTGCCACACACCCTTAGCTTGTACCTGCATTTGCATGAGCTTGCATACCTTGTTTCATTATCTCATGGGATGTTTCCGTATGAAAATTTGAAAATCTCGGTTGGTACTCGTGTCAGTTATGCACGTGTATGGACATGCGTACCATCGGGTCATGGGGGAGGGTCGTGATGTGAACAATTCCGGTCTTTTTATACAGTTGGTTGTGAGCACTCGGCTGTGCCCATGCCTGTGTCGATCCCTCATGCAGACGGTGCTAGCACCAGGGTCCTGGAATCTTGTCATCCACCCTCCCATAACTGTATTATAGTCTTCACACAGCGTCATGATGCGGCACGATGTTGTTTTTCTATGACCTTCATGGTTTTCTGGTGGACTGGTCATGCACCTTACTTGCATGTCTTTGCATTGTGTGTCTACTGATCGGTGCCAGACTAAAGCACGTATGTAGTCTTCGTTCTTTGCTCAAGATTTTTCATTCAGAGGACCGGATAGTTTTGCATTTGGAAATGTGTGTTAAGTTTCAAACATGATTTTGGTCTTAGGCTACTTTGAAGATTCAAGTGCAACTGTGATTTGTTATATTCTATGTGAAGGGTCCTTTTTTTATCCCTTGGCCGTAAACTTTGGGAGGGAGGGGGTCTCCTAGGCACCAAAACAGTTTTGGGATGGAACCCCACTCCCGAACAAGCTCAAAGGCTGTACAAGGTGGGTTGCTTCCACCAGCGGCACAAATTCGGTGTGAGTTGGATAATGGAGTTGGCCCTGGATTTCCTTGCGGTGCACAAGAAAGGAGCGATTTTGATGGAGTTTTGAAGCGCCTTTGACTGTAAGTTATCTTCAATTCTTCTCCTGCCTACTTCTGATTAATGCACTACCTTCCAAGAAATAGTCCCGAAGTGAGCAGAAGTGGAGTTGGTCGATTTGGTTCTTCATTCAAGTTGTTTCTATAAAATCTTTGTGATTCATCGTGGTCCAACCTCCGCACTTCATTTGTTTGCTATCTGTTTTGGTTGGCAAGCTTTGAGTCTAGTTTTACACATGTTTGGACGTCATAGATCTTTTCTTCGCACACACGTAAAAAATCTTCCTATCCTAAAGACTTCACTTGCAACTATGTGCATCGATGCAATATGACCGGTTTTTTTTTGTTTTTTTTGTTTCGACGTCACCATGCATGTCTACAGGTGGCAAGTAGGCATCATGCTGGTATGCGCTTGGAAAACCGGCCTTCCCGTTTCACAAGCATGCGTTACGGCATTGGGGAACATCAACAAAAGGTAGCTGTGAATCCGCGTCCAGATTAGGGTTGAACAAGGCACTGCGGACATATGTATCCTATCTACAGCTCCATTCAGGACAACAACCACTGTCCATTTCTCCCACTCCCTCCTCTTCCCTTTGCCCACAGTGTATTCTACCCAAAATGATCAACATTATTTCATAACGTATCCACTCATTCAACCAGTAAAAAAATGACTTCACGCACTCTTCACCACCTCTTTTCCCAATCAAAACCCCAATGTACCCAAGAGTTTTTTCAGACCAGCAGATCCCACACAAGACAAAACATTGTGGGAGATTACACAAGCCACAATTCTTCTTCTCGTCAACAAGTGGACCACGTATTGCTATCTGAATTTTTTTGTCTCACCCAAATTGGTTGTTTTATCCGCATATCTAACTGGTTCTGACTGCAATAGCGGGTCTTCATATTGATGCTTTTAGATCGAGGCATGGAGTAGACATCAGATCTCAAACTTGACATTTCTTACATATGTGTTGTCAAAAGAGGCACACTGCTAAGGCAAGCCTTGGTAGTGTTTTTTTTTGTCAATCGCCTTTGCTATGTTGTACAAACACAACAGCTCGGATACATTCACCCCTATAGATGATGCGGAGCATGACATCTTATGTGCGGATTTGGAGAGGGCTTCGTGGAATGCTCTGGTTTATGTATTACTAACAGAATTGGGCATTAGGGTGATTCCCTTCCCACTTTATTCTGTGTGTGGCAGTTGTTTCATCTGTTTATAGAAATACTTTGTAGAGATCGTGAAGGGTCAATTCTTACCAAAACTTCAACAAATACTTGACAAAAGTGCAGCGGTCAATGGTCTACAAGGATTTAAATGACAAGCGTAGAAAATAGGTGGAAACTTCACACTCGCTGCAGGCGGCCTCACTATAGCTAGATGCTCGGGTTGCAAGGTTGAAGAACCTTGCAACCTTGCACATGTGAAGACTCTCACTTCAGCCATCGGTCACATCAAGTCTGCTTCCCATCGCAATGCCTTGTGGGCCACATAGCGTGGGCAATATGCACCCTTATTCTTTGATCGTGCCACCACCCCTTTCTCCACCCTCCTCCGCCTGATCCACAACCACGAGAACTAGTCTCCCTTATGCAAACTTGGTTTCCATGTCATGAGAACCCACCTCTGTTCCCATACGATTCCCAGCATGGCATTGATCAAGGTTATGCTTTAAATCTACGCAAGCTCTCCCCCATCTGTCCTCGTGTATTCTTTGTGTTCCATCCCTTGCATCTCGCCTACCCTTCAATCTTGCGAGCCTTGAAGCCTTGTTTAAACTTAAATGTTAAATGGTCATGCTCTAAATCCAGGGCAACTATCCATAAACCCCTCCGGAAATGGACAATTGAACCGAAAGAAATTTCCGCACACTCTACACCCAAGGCTAATGTTGCTTACCAACCAAACCCAGTGTTACTTTCTGGTTTTCCTTTTTCTCATCACCCAACTCAATCCTACATCGAGCCTTATGTGACTGCGTTACAAGAAGAGACCTTATCCTCTGAGAAAGAAGGGAACATGGAAAACTGCATACAACCCCCTTCAATGGCCTCACCTTCGCTAGCTCAACTCCTCTCAAATCATTCCTCCCCTCATAAAGAGGAGGCTCATATCCGCTTCTCCACTTTAAACCCTCAGCCTTCCCCCTCCTTACCCTCATCCTCCTTCAGGAAAATTCAACCTATCCAATAACCCCTACACTTACCTCAGTCAGTGTTTTCATTCCCTCTCTTGTCCAAAACCCACCACTCAGGTCCCTTCCCGAGATTACCAACTCAATCCCATCCCAAACACACAACACCATCGAGTAATTCGAGCAAACCATCCCATAATGATAAAAATCTGGTCTGCCTAACAATGAATGCATAGGCCACCTCTAGGCCTCCTCGTAGCCCACACCGAGGCCCCACCAGCGCCCCTCACCCCAATCGACTTGCGACAGGTGCTCCCCTTTCCGTGACGTCCCGAAGATCCTCCCAAAGTCATCAACAACCACCCCCCATGAACTGTCTCAAGATGGTATTCCTTAACGTCAACAGCCTTGGGTTTGAACAAAAGTGGGACACCCTTCTTTCCTTTGTGAGATGCCACAAATTGGACATAGTAGCACTCCAAGACACAAAACTCAACTCGGCCTTGCTCAAACAAACCCTCGCTCTCAAGCTCAAGGCTCAAATCTTCTCCTCCTAACCCTCGGGGGATAAGACAAATATCATCCTATTCAATGATGACACATCCATTCAAAGCACTCTTGTGCACAAATGACGTTGCCTTCTCCTTCTCTCACTGACTTAGCAGACCTTTCCTTTTGAAATCATCAGCACTTGTGTCCTGACTAGCCTTAAGCACAGATTCGTTTCCTCCAACAAGAACTCAAATCCTTCCTCGACCTTCAAAGTGAAAATCCACCAATCCTTACAGGCGATTTCAACTTTGTGGAGTGTCTGTTGGACCAGTCAACACAAAAGATAGAAACTCGTGAAGCCCCCATCTTCTAGCAACTCACGGCCAAACATTTCCACTCAGACACTTTACGGAAGTGCAACCCGCACAAGACCTCATATACCTTTTTACAAAGACGAGGTGGAGGATCTCGCGTTGATTGTTTCTACCACTCCATTGAACTCAATTCAGTCATCTCCTCAAGTTCCTATCATCTCCTCTTCCCTGGCCTATCCGACCACCATGAGGCTATGGCTCTCTAACTCACCCATCCTCTCATGCCAAATCGAGGTCTAGGCTACTAGCAACTCAACACAACTCCCCTAGGAAAACCCAAATGAAAACAGCTCCCGCCTCTCCTTACAACCTCCTGAACCTGGCTGGCAGTCAAAAGCTCTGCTAGAGACCTCTTCATCCCACTCTCCATCATTGAAAACCGCCACGAAACACAAAAGGTGAAATTGCTAGTAAAAACATCGTAAATGGTTGCCGACTTGTATCAACGCTCTCCTTCCCTGCCTAATCAGAGAAAGCTACTTCACCTTCAATCCTCCTTATAGAAATACTTAGAACAGAAACAAAAGTACCTTGCCCTTCAAGCCAGATTACGCCATCAATCTGAAGCAGAAATTCCCTCTAGATTTCTCTCCAATCGCATGCACAAGCGCTTCCGTCAAACCTCAATCCCATCACTTAGCTGCAAAGGTGTCTTCCAAATAGACCAAGACGTCATCCGCCAATCAGTGCACGCCTTTTATGTTTAACTTTTTGGGGAGAAACCCACAATCCCTGCCTCACATCCTTTCCTCCGGATTCCCCACAAGGTCGACCCACCGCCCCTCGCACGGAGCCTTATCAAACCTTTCTCTGTAGAAGAGATCCATGGACTGCTTGACTCCCTTCCTCGTAAAAATTGCCCAAGCCCAGATGGCTTGCCAATCGAATTTGACATGTGCTACTCAAAACTCGTCTTCCACGCCTCATGGAGCTCGTAGAATCCCTTTTCTCGAGTCAAGCGCCTCCTTTTCATGATCCCCACCTCACTGAATCCATCACTACACTCATATTTCAAAAGAGCGACCCCCTTGACACAGCAAATTATAGTCCAATCTCCCTTCTCAACATAGACTACAAAATCCTAGCTAAGCTTTGAGCCAATCCACTGAGCAAGGTTCTCCCCCACATTATCCACTAGGACTAAACAGGTTTCCTACGAGGCAGATCTATCAAAACCATAATACCGGAGATACACGACTTCCAACAGTAGGCTTCCACATCCTCCACACCCGGTAGACTCCTCTTTTCTGGCTTTGAAAAAGCTAATGACTCAATTAATCGAACCTACCTTTTTCATGCTCTTTGTCACATGGGTACCCCCCCTCTCTTTCTGCCATGGGTTGAGGCACTCCATCAATTCTCATCCACCCGGATCCTTGTTAATGCCTTTCTCATAGAACAAGTCCACATTAAACTACCGGTCCGACAAGGTTGTCCGGTCGCCCCTTATCTCTTTATTTGTGGCATGGAATACATTTCCAACACCATTCGACTTGAACTTCTAGGAGTATGAATCTCAAAACTCCTCATCAAGACCTTTGCAAGGTATGTTGACGATGCCACCATCTTTGTCGATCATGCTAAAGAAGCATCTTTAGCTATCACCCATCTCCAAGACTGTGCTAGGATCATAGGTCCCAATGTTCATGTGTCAAAATCCAAGTATGCCCCCCTTTTCCCCGCTGATGTGGACACCCCTCTCCCAGTCCTTGTCCTCGGTCCCTCCGACACTACAAAAGTTTTAAGTTTCTGTATTTCCCCATATGACCCCCTCTATACGTGGTCTCCCGTCATGGAGTCTTTACAACAAGGAATCAAGAAATGGAATGGTTTTTATCCCACCATAAAAGCCAAAGTCACCCTTGCAAACTATTACCTCCAACCAAAACATCTTTTCCAAGCTGATGTTATTTCCTCGCCCCCAAAAATCAGAAACCTACTTCCATATCTCTTTACCTCCTTCCTCACGTCCCACCACTCTCCCCAACGCAATTCAGCCAGTTCAAACTAATCCCCCAAACATGGAAGCCTTTCTTTCATCCATCCCCTATATAAAATCAAAGCAATCCATGCCAAGTGGGTGTACATGCTCCTCACTCCACTGATTTCCCCGTGCAAGCTCCTCATCCTTGTCTCCCAAAACTTCCCCTATGAATGACATTTTTTCACTCTCTCACACTTCCCACCACAACTGCAACAAAACATCTCAGGCCAATCGATCCCTTGCTCCCAAGCCTTCTTCAATGCATTAATCACACTACTGCCGCTTTTGATGTATCACAACGATCTAATGGTGGAACCCCTTGCCCTGAATAGATGGATATGCCGTCCATCACAACAACCCTTTGATGTCCACCTGTGGAAGCCTTTCTCATCCAGCATCGACTCAGAATCTACCCATACTGCTCACCATGCCTTCCGCAGCTGCATAGACGTGGAGCTTGCCTCCTTAGGATAAACCCCAGCCCAAACTCGCCTCGTCAACAAAATTCATCGTTGCCTTCCACCGGAATGGAAATTGGTTCTCTCCGTCCCATCCTCATCCAACAACTTAAGCCACCTTTCTGATTTCTTCACCTTTAACGCACCCAATACCCCCCACCGGAACTCTATTCCCCCTTGGAAGTTCACCCTACCTTTTTCCTCAGTCAGGTTTTTACAGTGGACAAGGTTACCCATTGCCTTTCTCCCCACCCATGATTGCTCAGTGTTCACCTACCCATCTCTGCAATAGTACCCAAAATTCTCAAAGACAACATCTACATCACCCATGCAGATCCCCTCTCTTTCCAGTCCACCGCTTTTCTACCATCTTCCAACCTCCTCCATCTACCCACAACCTCCTCAACACCTTCCCTAGCTCCAATAACCTTGTCCACATGAATTCAAAGTGGCCATAAGCTTTTTCTCACCCCCCAAACTGGGAGGCTATCTTTTTCATTTTCCACAAAGTCCTACATCCAAAGGCTAGAGACATTATGTTACGAATACTCTTGCGCTCCATTCAAGTATGGAGACGCTACCGCTTCCTTCCCAATTCCAGAAACTGCCCCCGTTGTAATCAAGAAGAAACAATCCTTCATTGCTTCTTTGATTGTCTTTGTATATCTAGAGGGACACTTTTTCTTGAATGCATTGGCCCACATTACTTCTATTGTCAATCATCTTCCAGCCAAGCAATCCTCTTCTTCTGATTTAGGATTCTGATTCTAAACACAATCGTACTCTGTGGGCACTTTTCTAGGAGCCTATCTGCAACAAAAATGGCTCCACTGCTGTGAGACCATGTCACAAACAAGATTCCCCCTTCATCCATACTTCCACTCCCTTCTGGACATCCCACAACAAGCCTCTGTGTTCCTTCGCCTTCAACCTCCCCAACACACAAAAAAAATCATCTCCTCACTAAAAGCTTCTGGTATCCTAACCGGGGACACTGACTTTAAATCCCTCCCCCCCCTCTCTCTCTCTATATGTATATATGTCCCTCTCTCTCTCTCTCTCTCTCTCTCTCTCTCTCTCTCTCTCTCTCTCTCACACACACACACACACACACACACACACACACACACACACACACACACACACGAAACATTTTCAATAAGATCCTAAATCTAGCATCATGAGGTAGGGTGTCCCTTCAATGGATTCTCCTAGCCCTACCTCTCCTCAGGTCAAAGAAAGTGTTACAAAACATTCAATAGGGATGGCTATAGTGGGTGCGATTCCCACATAACCCTTGATAGCCCATCTCTGGTTACCTCCCCTGGCGTGGTTTTTGCCCCAAGTGGAGCGACAACTTGTTTGTAAAGTTCACAGGGAAAGGTGCAGGTGTAGGTTTCCACTGTTATGGCATACACCAAGAAGAAAGATATTGAGGTTGCATTCTCATTAGTTGGCCCGTTTCCACCTCAAAACCTATTCTTTTTCTCTACTGCCCGGGCGTCTTCTTGGGAGTTTTCAAAATTCATGCCGAAAGTCCGTTTTGTGTTATGGAACGTCCCGATGTAGTAGATCAATTCATCTTCAAATGTGTTGAAGTTTTGAATGTTAAAGCCATGGACGGAGCGAATAGATACCCACCATGTCCAAAACATTAAGCTTGTATGCTCGCAACTTCTATATTAGGGACGTCGTGCCTTGTACAGGCCAGATTTAAGCTGCTATATCCACGGGTTGAAGAAAAGAAACAACGTTTCCATAGAAAAAACTATGTCGTCATTATATGAAAAGCAGCGGTAGAGAGTGACATCATCATGCTCCTTCAACAACAACAAACCCCTCTTTTGAGGTGTTTGTGATTTCTCAAGGGAGGGTTTGCGTGGGGGTTGCGTGGGGTTTTCGTGGGGGGTCAAAGAAACCCCATGTATTGAAGAAGAATGTGCTGGACCCTGCTTGCGCGAGGCTCTGCAGATGCTCGTTTAAAAAGATAAAACCCTCAACACCGAATGAAAATTATTTTCTGCAAACTAGGGGTAGTTTTTGTGCCATGGAAAAAGAGTCCAAATTTTGAAATTGGCGTTTTCGTTTGGGGCACTTCGGTCTCGGAGCCCTGATTCCTTCTGCGGTTCGATATGGGGGCCCGTTTTCATTATTCTCCAACCGTGGGGCCTCGACGGCCAATCTGATCGACCCTGGGGCCACGACGGTCGATCTGATCAACGTCGAGGCCTGTCGGCGATTTGCTGCCAGTGACAGGCTCAATCCAGCGGATTTGCTGGTCTGCGGTCGCCCATGAAGTAGTGGTTATTGCTGAGGTTGTCACGTGAAACTTGTGAAACGTCATCGGCGTCGACTTTAGAGCATTCCTAGAACGTACTAGGTCGAAAACTAATAAAACAAACGAACGGATCCTCACAATTTTTCTGATGTTCAATCACTTGGTTCAGATGCAGATCTATGAAATTGTCATACTTTTTCCCAACCCGTCAAACATCCCGGAACAAGTGGTCGGTGAACGGAACTTTTTTCCGACGACATGGCCCGACTTTTTGGCCAACAAATCAGTAGAAGGATGGGGGACGCAAGACACCTGACCTCGTGGATTTCGACCATTTTCACATATGAACGTGCGATTAAAGAAATCTTTGTGATTTAAAGACATACTTTAAAAGTCGTGCTTGGTGTTGTGCTTTGTGCCGTTCCTGTACAGTTTATTGTGACCACTCGGCCATGTCCATACTCGTGCAGATCCCTGAGGCAGGCGGCCCTGGTGACACCGACACGACGACAGGCGGCGGACTACCCGCTTGGAGCTGACCGACGACTGTTCCAGAGCCCCAGATGCCACCGAGACTCTTTGTTGTGTCTTCTACGTCTTGCAGGCATCTTTCGGCGGACTGGCCATGAGGCCTATTTGCATGTTTTTGCATTGTATGCTCACTGTCAGTCGATGGATGCATGCATGTGACCAGTCGTAGCATTTTTCTTTTGATTCTGCACGTCTAGGTTCAGACGGCGTAGCATTCTGACATGTGTGCGCAGAGTTACGGCCAAAACAGTGGTTTTGGGCCGGTTTAAGGACAGCTCTTGGACTGCCGCGTGCGACACCCGTCGTGCGCCGCGGCAGGTATTCATGTCTTGGACCTGTCATTTGTCATTTCTCTCTGCATATGCTATCTTGAAGCACTCTGACACTGTGTCTTGTGTCTCCTAGCCAAACCCTTGCCGTTGTGTGTACGACCTGTGACCGTCGTCACCGTCTGATCAGGCACTGACGCCCGGTCAGCGGCTGTGTTGCTAGGAAGCTTCTATGCACTTTCTCTTGGTATCAGAGAAGTGAGACAGTTCTCACTAAGCTGCGCAGCAGAGACACAGCAGAGCAGCAGGAGTGAGAGTCACCGCTGCAGCAGAGTTTCTGGGGTCTATTGGAGACGACCGGTCGCCGTCAACGCACTCCACCCACCACGTGAGATCGCAGCTGTAGAGGCAGCAGCAGCGGCGTGTACTGCCACGCAGAGGAGTGTGGTGGCTGTAGTACATGCAGCCGCCCTCCCACAGCTACAGCAACAGAGCAGCAGCAGCAGCACAGGCGGCGGCAGCAGCAGCGCAGCAGCAGCGGCCGCATCAGCAGTGTGGCAGCAGCGGTGGCAGCAGCAGCGTCGGCAGCAGCAGCAGCGCAGGAGCGGCAGCGGCGGCAGCGGCACAGCAGCAGCAGCGGCGGTTGCTGCGGCAGCAGCAGCGCAACAATGGCAGGAGCAGTAGCGCGCGGCGGCGGCAGCCAGCAGCATCTGCAGCGCGCAGCAGCAGCCGCAGCGTGCAACAGCAGCAGCAACAGCGCAGCCGCTGCTGCCACCGCTGCACACGCAGCGACGGAGCTGCATGTGACATCAGAGCTGACATCAGCATTGTTGATTGCTGACGTCATCAGGTCATGCTGATGTCAGCAACCATTTGCTGACGTCAGCATTACACTTAGCCAAATTTTCACCCGGAAAGTCAAAAGTTGCCAGCTTTTCAACTCCTCGAGAAACATAGACGGTTTTGAAATCCAACAAACTTGACCTGTCGTCCCATAGTGAGCGGCGACATGAGTTCGCCCGACGACAAGGACAAGGGACCAGGTGATCCCTCCTCCTCTTCTTCAGGGGTGTTGAGCCCTCGCTCGCAGGCCATTGCGGACCTGCGCAGCCAGCAGGAGGAGATG
>SZWC01027102.1:14524-25412 GCA_023375785.1 Penium margaritaceum | reverse complement strand
TGAACCGTAGTTAGAGAGGAAGAGGGGGGGGGGGAGCGATGTTGCAGGAAAACCTGTTCAAAAGATAGGCATACGTGTTTCGGCCTGAGCATTCATCAGCGCCTGTGACTGTAAACAAGATTGTGCAGTTCTACTTGTAGCAAAAAATCAAGCAGAACAGGAAGCAACATCAAGGTAGGTGAGATTTCGGAGTGTCCAAGGTGCGCTTCCATCAACGGAGCGCTCAATCGATCTCCGTGCGCTGCGAAGTGCATGTGCGTGATGTAACTGTGCAGGGATTGCGGACGGGCATTCCGAAGCAACTGAAGATTTTCTCAGTCCGGTGCCGGATTAGAAACTGGACCTGTTACCCTGGATTCAACCAGGTGGTTTTGTAGTTTTGCAGGGAGAGTCCAAGCTAGAAATACCTGGGAAGGGAAAACAACAGTATCTTATTTTTAATGATGCTTTGCAAAGCGTCTTAAAAAACCAAATGCTTTTAGCACCATCGCATTTTTCTCCAAAAGCATGAGGAAAGCATGATCCTTGCACTTATACTCTTGTATGCTCTTTTGATTTTTTCATGAGTGCAATCTCATCCCATCCCACCTTTGAAGTGACCTTGCTAAGATGCGGGTTGGAGATGGTGTCAAAAAGCAGCCTCTAGGCATGCCTTCCCTTCTTTTATTCCTCATAAACCATTATTGTAACTGCAGATGATCCGGCAAGTGCTCCACCCCTTGTGAGTGATTCTCTTGCCACAAAATGTGCTACAGTGATACCTGTTGCTTGCAAATTTGGAGCGAGCTCACCGCCACTCATCATGTCCCACAAGCTCCTCTCTTAAAAAAGGAGGCAGGTAGGGATGTTCCAAAACGTGAGGTTTGCATGTCCCTCCAGCCTCAAGAAAAACTGGCCTGCAACCACAATGCCTGTTGTGCCATTTTGAGCCTTTGATGATGCTCAACGCTTCCCTTGGACGGTAAGAATACCTTTTCTTCTACTACTGCTTTTGCAAGAAGTCCATTGGAGAGAAAATAGAATGTAAACTCAAGCACACTGGGAAGTTGGGAAATGTGAGTCTTGGCAGAAAGCCGGACTGCTTCCAACGTGGCACGACAGGTCCACGGCTTGGTTGTGTGTGATTTCCGAATCTAAGCGTGAACTTTCTGGTTGCCTCATGCCATGTGTCTAGGATTTGAACAGAGTTCTGAGATAGCCACTTTCTTGAAGAGAACAACAGGACATTGCATTAGTTTTTTACATAGACATCATCTGACAAGCTAGAGTGCTACTCCAAAGATTTCCAGTACACAAATCATGTAAGATTTGGTTAACCATAGCTCTCGCTACGTCTGCTGAGGTGGGGCGCACAAATCTAGCTGCTCAGCTAGCGGTGTGCATGATGCCCTCCCGCTGAGGTGCACTTGCGCCTCAAGGACCCATGAAAATGCCTTTCCAGAAACATAGATGTCCCTACACGTAGTGGCAGTGTCTCCTGTTCTTTTGGGATGTATTCTGTTGAGTTTACCACCAAGTTTGGTGTTGGCAATTGACGCGGTTCAAAACCTGCCCGCGGAGCTGCAATCGGAATTTCAACCATCCCCAAGTAACGAGTTTTACTTCTAAGTCATGGACTCCGAGCCAAGAGTTTAGCTGAGTCCCCGAGTAAAAACATGCACTTCTGGATCCGGTGGGAAAGATTTACTGGATGACTCTGTAGTCATAAGGCAGATCTTTTCATAAGGTCCGCCTGCTTACTCACGTCTGGTGCATTTTCCACGAATGCCAATTTTTGGCGAAGTCCCCGAGTCGTATCACACAGCTCAACTTTGAGATCCTGTAACTTCCTCGTTACTTGATGGATTCTAGCTGTTGCACCGGATTCAGCAAATCTTCACCTTTGAGGAGATTCCATCTGATATAGATTAGAAGGACTCTCCTGACAGCTAGATTAGAATGTGAGGATTCTATCCCTCTAGTGACTTGTCGGTTCCTCTTGATGCTGTACTCGGGCATGCGGAGAGACAGAAAACAACAAGCCTACCATTGGAAAATTCAGCTCAAGGCCTTTCCAATAGACCCCTTTAAAAGGGTCGTGAACTAGGTATTTTGAATGTTATGCCCTCTTGAAAATAGGGTATACTGCTGCTCCTACTCCAGCTAAGACCAGCTTTGTTGTCAACGGCGTTTCTACGATCTACCCTCATCCTAGTACACTCCACTAGACTGGTCTGCCGTTGATATCAGCTTCCCTGAGTTTCCCTCCAGTGATCGTCTTTCAACAGTCGTCATGCCAAGAGCGTGCCCTCGAGGAACATCTCACTGAACTACTCCATCTTCGTGATGAGGAAGTGAGGGTGTGATGTGCATGTCTCATGAACCTTTTCCGTGAGTCGGATGGAGCGCTTCATGTCAAGTCATTGGTAGGGTTCAAGGTTGTATACGTGATGACTATCCATGGATAGAAGAAAGGCTTTCTTTTACGTTTTCTCACAGTCTTGGAGACTCTCACACCCAGCATTCCAGCGATGCCGTTGTCCACCTTGTGTTGCCATCACAAGACAACCTGTCGTTCCTCCCTCATGTCCCTTGGTCTTGTTGGATCAGTCCATTTCGTGCATTCTGGCCCTAGCTAACTCCTCCCAGTTCAATGTGTTGAGGTCATTCATTTCACCGGATTGTGATCTCAGGTACGTGCCTGACCTGGAAGTTGACCTGATGTCCATTACTACCCTCGATGACTAAGGCATGGACTTCTTTTACACTCATGGTCTCGGCACACATGTGTGCTCGGTCTCCCGAGCACACACAGTTCTTCCGTCACCGCTTGTGTCACATCCACACTGTGTAAATGCCTGCATGCTTTACACACCACCTGCCAGTGGCCTGGACACCGCCACATTCCCGACACCATGTTCTGCAGACTATTTTGACTATGCTCAAGGGAAGATGCATTGCCTCACTTTCAGTACCTCTTACTCCTTGACCGCTCACAGCCTTGACTTTGTGCATGCTGATATCATGGACCATCTTCCTCATGACTTTCTTAAAGGTTCACGTCGTTACATGCTGTGATTAACCGATGAATTCTCTTGTTGCCTTTGGTTTCTTCCTCTTTGTTACAAAAGTGACGTCACGAACATCCTTGAGTCATGGCTCCCCCGGGTTGAACGTGCATGTGGTTGTCGTCTTCGTGTTTTTCATCGTAAACGTGGTGGTGATCTTTTGGCTCCCATCTCTCATTCACTTGAATACCAAGGTGTCCGCATGGAACCGTCTGCCCCACATACAACCCAACAAAGCAAAGTGTCTCAATGGTGCAACCACACTCTTGCCGATGGGGTGTGCTCTCTTTCAGCCTTGGGCCAGTCCCCTCTCTTTGCCTTTGAAGTTATATCCTACATGACGTGGGTGTGGAATTGTCATGGTCCTCACCCTTGTCAAGTCACACACTTTGAACGATGGACTGGTTTTCCTGTTGATTTGTGTCTTGCGCGCCGTTGTCTAGACATCGGGCGATGACCATTGTGAGGACAAACATGTCCCACGGGGTTTTCTGTGCATCTTCCTTGGTGTCCCACTCTACTCCAAGACATGGCGCTTTTGAAACCCATCCCGGCGCCGTGTTATTGACTATCAAGATGTCCTTCTCTTTGAAGATTTGTTTTATTACAATATTTCCCATGTTTCCTCTCCTACCTCTCTTGACCCAAACTTTCGTTCTGGGGGAGGTCCTGTGGTTTCTACAACTACCTATTTGCCATTTGTTTTTTGCTCACCCTCAGCTCGGAGCTCTGTTGACACTTCTTTCTAGAGCCCTATCACTAACTCAACCGCTCGTCCTCTCCCTTCCACTTCCTCCTCTTCCTTCTCTCCTTCGATTGCAACTTCTCCCTCACCCCTTGTGGAATCTTCTCATTTGTCTCCAGCGAGTCCCATGCTTGCACCACTCTTTCCAATCTCTCCTACAACCTCTCCTACTCCAGCACTCCCCCAGTCATCTACTCCCGTTGCATCACCCACTCTGCCTTCTCTTTGCTCCCCTAGTATCTCCATACACAAGTGTTGTTTGTCTGTGTGTACTTCACAAACAGTCACTTGTTTATAGCTCCCTCTCAAGGCACTTCTACGAATCGCTTTCGCTCAGACTTTTCCAGTTCAGACTGCCTTTTCTGGTGAGCCTGGACTTTGTGCTCTTTGGTTCGTCACTTCTTCTTAGTTGTATGCCTTTGTACCAGTGATGAACACAACCTCCTCCCCTGAGTACTGTCTTGTGGAGCCCAAGTTTTATCATGCTCGCGACGCGTCTGTTTCTGGAGATGTAGCCCAATCTTTTGCCTCAAGTGGTCTCTCACCACTGCCTATAGAGCCTGTGTCGGTTCATGCGGGTTGCAGAGCCACTGAATCCTCTCTTTGGGAAGCAGCCATGAAATCAAAACCCAAGGCTCTGTTCAAGCATGGTTTTCATGACCTTGTTGATCTTCCCCTCGCAAACCGGCCATTTCAGCCAAGTGGGTCTATCGTCAAGAATTAATGCCAGACAACACAGTTGAGCGGCACAAAGCACGTCTTATGGCCAAGGGAACCTCTCTAATCTTTGGAATTGTTTATGAGACCTTTGTCCCTATAAGTCTCTACACCACTGGACGAGCCCTTCACAGCCTTGTTGTTCAACCTGACTGGAAACTGGAGAAAATAGACATGAACATCGTCTTCCTTCATGGCAGGCTTGATCAAGATATATACATGATTCAACCCCCCTGGTTTCACAGATGCCACCAACAAGTTGTGGCGACTGCGCAAGGCCCTGTACGGCCTCAAGCAGTTTCCATGGTGTTGGAATCAAGAGATTACATCCACGTTAGAGAAAGTTGGCTTTTGCAGATGCACTGTTGACCTTGCATTGTTTCTCGGTGCACCCTCTTCCCCACATGCCATCCTTCCGTATGTCACTGATTTTCTCATTGCATCCCCCAGCCAACCTGTTGTTTAACTAGTGAAATCTTTTCTCCAGCTTACAAAACTAAAGACCTTGGTTTGGCTTGATTCTTCTTGGGCATGTAACTTGAGTGTGACTTCTCAAAACGGGCACTACATGTACATCAGTCTGCGTACATCCGTAGTCCGGAGGAGTGTTTTGCCCCCTTGATTTTTGCTCTTCCCTCAGCCTCTACGCTGATGACTTCAGCAGGACACACACCGTTCAAATAAATGGACGAGTCTTAGCTGGGGGAGAACGTGAGTATAAGAGACTACTTATGTGCCATTGGTTCACTGATGTACTTAGCTAATACCACACGTGCTAATGTCGCTTTCGCTGTGAAATTTATGTTGCAACTCTCTCAGTGTCCCGAAGAGCCACAACTTGAGGCTGCACTTCTGGTGCATTACGCTCTGTCTTCCCCATGCGTTGGCCTGGAATTCAAAGCACAACCCTCAGTTGTTTTTTTGAACTATACGAACTGTGACTGAGCTCATGATGGAGACGCACGCAGTTGCATGGGCTATACTTTTCTGTTGGGAAGCACCGCCATTTCCTGGAATAGTGGTAGACAAGGGTGTGTGGGTAGGAGCTCGATTGAGGTTGAGTCTGTTGCTTGGTTCAGGTACGTGTGAGGTTGTCTGGCTTTGCTGCTTGCTGCAGCAGTTCCGCGTTCGTATAAACTGCATCACTTTGCGCTGTGAAAATCAGAGCAGAAAATCCATTGCTGAAAATGATGGTATCCATCACTCACGCATGAAAAACATCTTTGTTGAGAATCACTTTGTTTGATGTAGAATTTATTGTGGCCGACTTGGTTGGGGTTGTCTGGGTGGATGCAGTCAGCTCACAACGAGCTGACTTTATCATGAAGGCACTGAGCAGAAATGTGTTCAAGTTTGGAATCTACGTCGTAGGTCTAGTCTGTTCCCATGACCCAAGTTGATCACTCACACCTTGCCTCTGTTCCATGGCTTGTCTTAGCATGTGCAATCTGTGAGTGCGGGTCATGAGGGAGAGCTAATGTCTGTGGTCAAGTTGCAACCCATCACACCAATGATGCCCTTTTGTCTTGCTCCACATGCTCCTTCTCTCACCACACTATGCACAGTATTCTAGCACGGGTGACTACGCTGAAACTTTCTTCAAGTGATGGAAGGCATACTCCAGCAGTTGCTCAAGCAATGGCTCTCAGCCACGTGTTGTGTTCTTTTCATCGATTCTTGCTCATAGGAGGTCTGGCCCTTGGACACCTTAGATGCCAAGGCCATCTCCAAATTTTTGTGTGGAGTTTTTTTCCTTTGCAAGTGAGGTGCTGATCCGTAGGGGCCACCTTGCTAGAATTACTAGAGTGTTGTGTTGTTTATTCTCCTTTAGGCGGGTGACTTGCATTGCCAAAATTTGGCAAAGTCTGGAATGGCAGAATCAAGAAGAGAAATACAATGAACCCTACGGAGAGCTTATGTCCTGGGGACTGGCAGCTAACCCACCAAGCCCGGTCATTCCCGTTGCACAAAAAGACACGGACGGGGAATGCACATGTCACGGAACATGAAACCACACACTAGAGGTCTCCCGAGGCACCGAAAGAATCAACCGTGTGCCCGGGTCTCCACCGACAAGAAAATATCCAATATACTCCAAACACATCCAGACTCTACGATGACACACTAGCATCACCGACTAGCCAAGCTAGGCAAGTGTAGGCCTCTCGAGGCCCTGGCACATGTAGCCGGACATTTGGGTCTCTTCCACATGCAGACTACGTATGTCTGAAAAACGGTCAAAAAAGACTTTATCAATCTGTGCTGGGTCTCTCAAGGTACTGGTACAAACCACCGTGTACCTGGGTCTTGACCTTAGAGAGAGAGAGAGCACAACCTGTCAGAGACAATATGCACTAAATCTCTATGAAGTCTCCCGGCGCACTGGCACAAACCACCAAGGGTCCGGGTCTACCGAGACCACCGAGAAAACTCTACCAAACACGCATGTGTGCACCACATGTGTCAAAGGACTAATGCAGCTGCTGGAGAAAACTAGCAAAAACTGGGAATCCTCCGCGACAAAAGAGTGTATGATGATAAAAAATCTCAAAGCACATGCACCAACACTCCCCCTGGACTGCAAGAGTTAACAGGGCACAAGCTGGGAAGATAAATACACTCCCCCTTAATGAGAGAATCCCGGGAAGATGAACCAAAACACAGCTCTGGCCAGATAACTGTGCACCCCGTGCAAGCAGAAGGCAACATAACTGTCGCTTCTACATCCCTCTCTGGCTCAACCGGTCCTGGGAAAAACAATCAAACAATGGCTAC
The DNA here is from genome assembly GCA_023375785.1 of Penium margaritaceum. Classification (NCBI taxonomy): domain Eukaryota; kingdom Viridiplantae; phylum Streptophyta; class Zygnematophyceae; order Desmidiales; family Peniaceae; genus Penium; species Penium margaritaceum. The sequence continues at coordinate 18,128 of SZWC01027102.1, read as the reverse complement.
TCTTGAGATTGGCGACAGATTTGAAAGCGTCTTCAAAGAAAGAAGGATGAAGCCAACATAGCTACCATGTGCACAACTCACTCATACACTGTCTAACCCTTGTCACTCACCATTTCCAGAGTGGTGTGAGAAGAGTACGTCAGCCTCACCTCGCACACATGGGGACTGCTAGAGATCCCAGCTGGCATGGTCCAGGATATCACTCTCATTGGACTCGAAGGGTGCAGGGGTGGAGAAGACGCTGCCGAATGCTCCATGGCTGGGAGAGGAGAGAGAGGCTGAAGCCCTCACATCTGGCAGCTGCTAGAAGTCCCAGCCAGCAGACTCTGATGCTATGGGTGCGGGGAAGAAGATAGTGGACGCTCTTGAAGTCCAAGATGAGGACGAGGCCGAGTCTCTGTATGTGGGGCTTGCCCGTGCAGTCGGTACATCAATGACACACTCCAATGTGCGTAGGTGCTCTTGTGTTGTGGCCAACTCGCCATGGAGAAGAGAGGCATGCTCACGCATCTTGGCATGATGCTTCCGAGTGACCATGCAAAGCTCAAATTCAACATACTCGAGCACCGCTAACACCACACTGTAGGTGGTAGACAAGGAGTCTACCACTTGGCGTAGCACCTCCACCTCTATTCTTTTTCCCGAAACTGAGCGACTAGAGATGCTGCGTCTCTTGAAGGGACACCTCTCCACAGGTTATGAGACTGAGACAGATGGTCAACTAGGGAACCTGGAGACATGTCAGGCTTTGAGATAGGAGATATGCAGGGCTCAGAGGAAGAGAGAGATGGGGATGAGCCGAAGGACGTCTCGAAGCTTTCCGAGGTGTCATCACCATCCACTACCTCAGGATCCTCATTCTGTAAGGCACTGTCTGGGGGTGCGGTGGAGCTGGACTCCGAACCATCGGAGTTATGTCCACTACAGCCCTTAGTAACCATCTCGTCTGACTCACTATGTAGTGCACGCAGCCACTCCTTTCCATCTCACCATATGTATGTAGTCACTCCTCCCCATGTCCCCAAAGAAGAAGTGACTGAATACATCCTGTGGTATGAAAGCCTCGTCGGACAATGCCTCTCGGATAGTAGCAACATAAGTCTCGTGCTCACTGATGAGGGAGAATATCTCGTCCTCTGTAGCTCGACATTTCAGACAAGGATGGCTAGGTGCTACCAACTCTGTCCAATGAACTGACTCCAGAATTGTGTCCCTATCAACTGCTGCATGATCATTGACAACTAAGGGAACAACACATGATGTCGATATAGCTGGGGCTGATGCAACATCTGAAGCAGATGATGCTGCTTTAGGTGAAGAAAATGCTAATGCACCAAGAGCCTCTGAAGATGATGATGTTGGACATGGAGCAAATGGTGTAGATGCATTTGACATAGGTGGTGTAAATGATGATCCTGAAGGTGCCATCGCTATCCATCCATAGGATCCTGATGAAGAAGTCGACCCCAGTGATGAAGCTGGTGCACTTGGTGGAGACGATGTTTTCAGTGCAGTTGATGTGGCTATGAGGGTTGATGTGGAAGATGGAAGCAATGCAGAGGCACCAGATACAGCTGGTACTGTCGACACTAAGGATGTAGTAGATGCGATCATCACAGACGCTACTGCAGAATGTGATGCTACCAAGGGTGTGGATGCAGCTAGTGAAGTTGATGTAGTGGATGAAGCTCATGTTGAAAATGAAGCTGATGATCCATCTGAAGCAGTAGATGAAGTAGTTGACGCTGCTGGTGCAACTGACAGAGCTGATGCAGTAGATGCTATAAGCAAAGTGGGTGCTGTAGAAGATGCTGATGCTGCTGAATTTTTGGATGCCACTCGTGCTGTGAAAAAAACAGGTGTTGTAGAAGAGAATGATGCTGCTAAAGGTATGGATGAAGCAGAGGAAGCTAATGCCAGAGATGTAGTAGATACAGAAAGTGGGGTAGCTGAGGTAGTCGTTGTATTTGTCGAAGTTGATAGAGCTAGCACTATACATGATGTGGAAAGCATGGACGTAGACAGTGAAGATGAGGCTGATGCTATTGATGCTACTGAAGATGTAGACGCTGGAAATGATGGTGATGATACTGGTATTGTGGAAGCAGCAGATGGAGCATCTGCTGCAACTGATGCAACTCGTGCAGTAAAAAAAGTAGAGGTTATAGATGACGCCAATGCTGATGGTGCAGCTCAATCTGTGGATGTTGTAGATGCTGTAGAGGAAACTGATAACAGCAATGTAGTAGATGTAGCATATGGGATAGCTGGTGTAACTAGTGTGATCATAGCTATCGCAACTGACGCTGCAGATCCTGCAGATGACAATGATGCTACCGGTGCTGCTGAAGCAGTACATGGATCAGTTGCTGCAGCTGATGCAGCAGTCACAGCTGATGTAGCTGGTGATGTGAACAAAGTAGGTACTGTAGATGATGCAAATGTTGATGGTACAAATAAAGCTGTGGATGCGGTAGATGCTACAGAGGACGCTGATACCTGCGATGTAGATGTAGTAGATGGGAAAGTTGGTGTAACTAGTGCAGTCGCAGCTGTTACAACTGGTGGTGGTAAAACTATAGATAAGAATGATGTTGCCTTGTACATGGTCTTGCTCCAACTGATGTAGCACTAGGTGCTCTTGCTCCATCCTCAGTGCTCATTGTCGCAGTTGATGTCGAAGTGGTAGGAGGCTCACACCCCCCCTTGACGATGGAAGCCGGTGGAGACGGATACGTGCCAGAGATGAGAGGGACATGACGTGCTAGGCGCTGCAGACGTCGATGAGCATCAAGCTGACTGTGAGAAATTGTAGAAAGTGGCTCAACCGTCAGGGCCATGACACCAGTGGAGCAAAGGATGGAGAGAACGGCTGAAAAATGAGATGAAAGATCCGGGGCAGCCTGAGAAGGTCCATCAGAGGAAGATGAAGAAGCTGGAGATGAAGATGCCGATGGACAAAAAGAATCGATCTCGTCTAAGAAGAACTTGTCACAGAGCTCCTACACCATCTGCCTCAGACTATCGAGCTCGGTGTAAAGGATCCCCAGAGCACCAATGAAGGGAACGGATAAATCAGGTTGATCCGACTGCGGTGTGATGTGAGGAAATGCACGGGACTGGATCCGGGGTGGACGCCACTCACTAGGGTGCCGACGACACTGGCGCCAACCGTGGCGTCCATCTCCACAGAAGTGGCAGGCAAATTCATGGAGAGGTGGCTCCTACTATGGAAGGAGAGGACCAATCCTCGGAGAATCATGCAAATGAGGATGGATGATGATGCATCTTGGCAGTGTAGAGACGGACGACGGGTCGGCTGGAGACTTGCATCACAAAAGGGTGGTACTGATGGCCACATACCAACCCGGGGAAGCGGCTGATGATGAGGACGAGCGTCAAGAACGTTATCCCTTGATGGTGACGGGAATGACCACGGAGAAAGCTGGCAAGAGGTTGGAGACGGTCCGATCACCACACCGTCAAGCGGATGACACGGATAGGTGTGTGGAGCACCGGCTCCTGTAGGAATAGAGACTGACCATAGATGAGGCTGGCCAATGTACCCATGAGAGGGTGATGTCAGAGGCCGTGTCAGTGCACC
>SZWC01027101.1:0-30945 GCA_023375785.1 Penium margaritaceum | reverse complement strand
ACATATACATATACATATACATATACATATACATATACATATACACGAGTCAAACCAGCCATTCGCACTCTCTACACAACTTCACATGCTTCCGTATCTTTGTCTCTGCAGCCTACAACGTTTCTCTCATATACAATTTGTCCTGCCTAGCGACTCTTGGTGAGCTTGATCACCTCCCTGAGGGCTGCCTTTGATTGCATCATCCCTCTCTCCCTCTCTCTCTCTCTCTCTGTCTCTCTCTCTCTCTCTCTTTCTCTCTCTCTCTCTGTGTGTGTGTGTCCTATGATCTCTCTCTGTCGTCCTATCCCTTGCCCTCAGATAACATTTTCTATGTTGGTTTACTCACTCGTTTTTCTTTAAAGCCAACTGTTTTGTTGAATTTTTGTTTTGTCCTTTGTCTCACGAAAAGATCATATTCATTAGCAGCTGACCTTTACTAGTCTTTTTCTTTTGCTGTAGTGATATTTGTGTATTAAAATCTCTTAAAGTTCAGACCTATAACAGTCATTTAAAGGTAAAGTTCTGAGACTTAGGTAGCCGTCACTCAGGGGGATTCAGCGCAATTTAAACTCTGTCTCGAAGAGTGGCTGGCAGGGTGTTGTCTCGTTTCGGAAAGTGACGGCTGTCAATTTCACTCCGCGGCATGCAGGGTAACCTACCGTCTCGCTAACCCGATTGCCGTCGGAAGACCGAGATAGAATCCTCCCGTTTCTATGACCCCCCCTAGTGTGAGGCATAGTGTATATGGGTCAGAGCGGTCGATTTGAGTGACAAAGTACACTTATCATACACTCAGTTTGCGATACTTTACAGTTTTTATAAGAAATCATTTGCGATGGTAGTTATCAAAATTGGAACGTGGTTTGCGAGGATGTAATCCTCGCATATCAAACAAAACGTTCAGAACGATAACAGCATTTTTCGTTTCTGAGAAGAAGGCGGTGTTTCACAGCGGAACAGAAGCAGTCGTTTGGTTAAGGACCCACTGTTTCATATCCATTCAACTTTTTCCACACTATCTGACATCAATTTCAATAGCGACAATTTTTGTTAGAAAATCTGAGCCAGCGATCACGACTGCAATCTATACAATATGAAGGTATGCATCGTCAAACCTGACGACGAGATAATGATGTTCAAGGTTCTCTCTTGAGAAAGAGTAGATCGTGGATGGGTGTTAACATTGGTGACAACATCAATCTACGGTCTTCAAAATCATTCCTTTTTATTGCAAGAACTTTCATAAACATTGGCGTACTCTGAAAACATCGCTTTTTGTAATTGTTTGAAGTGCTACATCAACAGATCTATACTTTTAGTAGCAGCCAAACCGGACCTAGGAAAGTAGAATTTGATTCAGGTTTTGAATCTATCAGCAAGTAGGTTTGCATTTTTTTGGTGTCGAACTTAGATTGCAAACTACAATGGTTTAATACATCAGGTACTACATGATTCTTCATGATGCAGCCTTGTCGAAATGATTCGGACGCACATCGAATGCGTGATAAGTGCATGTTTTCACTCACTTTCAGTGCACTGGCCACATGCACTATCCCCGTACACTGGGGCAACCTCTAGACAATCTTGCGAGGGCCAAAGCTAAGAAGCTGTCAACTCACTACAGGCCATGTCACTGGGAGTACACCGTCGTCAATGAGTAGACGGCCATCGAGTTGAAAACAACAAGCTGTATGACGCGGTCGATCTTACAGTTCATAGTATAGAATCGGATAGCGAAGACACGAAACTTTATCATAATCCGCACAAGACTCTTGATACAAACGTACCACATTTGGACTTTGCATACATGTTTATGTCTCAAAGTTGACTACATGTATAAGAGTCTACCAAAACAGGAATAAACGTACTTCATGCTGCTCAGATTCTTTTATATGTGTTCATAAAAAAGTTCTTTATTACATTAGGTCAATTTTTGCAACCGCACAGTTATTGGCCTCAGAAATGCATAGAAACACACACTCTTATAAGAAACATAGCCATCCTTAGAATAAAACAATTACTGGCCATATAGGACAAATTGATATGTGTAATTGGACACATAAGAGAAATAAGTGCACTGAGTGTGCTCTTATTGTACTTTTATATGGTGAGTGAGCGCACTTGCCACATACACTGGCACCAGGAACTGGGATCCTTCTTAAGAAGATAACTTTTTTGCCACATTAAGCTAGTCTTGGATAAATGAGACAAATGAGCACACTGAGTGCGTTCTTAGTGTAATCATTTTTGGTGACTAAGCGCACTTGCCACATACACTAGTCCCACACACTAGGGTTGTTCCTAGGAAGAGAATTGTTTTGCCATATAGAACAAAATACGAGGTAAGCTTGGACACATCAGACAAGTCAGCGCACTGAGTGCGCTCTTGGTGTACTTTAATATGGTGAGTGAGTGCACTTGCCACATACACTAGCCCCACATACTGGGGTCTTTCTTAAGAAGAGAATAGATTGGCCACATAAGACAAAAACATTAAGATGTGCTCGGACACATAAGACAAATTAGAGCACTGAGTGCACTCTTAGTGTGCTTTTGTATGGTGACTGAGCGCACTTGCCACAAACACTAACCCCACACACTAAGGCCATTCCACAGAAGAGAATGGTTTGTCCATGTAAGACAAAACCAAACTTCTCTCACACACTATTGAAGGAGTGTAGGCATGGGTGTAGAGAACAACCTTTGAATAGATCACACTGAAGGAACACACTAAAAAGGGAGTGTATGAAATGGACAAGACTAACCATACCTCCTTGGTTTGGAGGCAGTTCTTGTTTGGGTCACAGACGTGCGATCAGAAGGCCACAGGAGGCAGAACTCCGTCGATAGAAGTGTGGAATCTTTCCACTTTTCTTTCCAGCCACTGGTGTCCTCCATCTTTTTGGTTGATGAACAGCACGCTGAACACCAGGTCACGCTCCCCCTTTCCTCCAGAGAAGGATAACTAGGTGAAGAAGCTGTTGACTCGGATCCGCATCCTACCGATGCTTTCATTAGCAATGACACAGGTGCGGCGAGCTGAATCTCAGTCACGGAGAATAACATCTGGCTTTATGGCCTCATTGACGGTATTTCTCTCCATCATCCATGCCTTTAGTACATTGTTCTCCCATGCTTCCTTCCTTTGCTCCATCTCTGCCTGGGTGTTCTTGTCTGAATCCACCTTTTCCTTGTCCTCCTTGTCCGCCTTCAGATCCTATTCAAGGAGGTATAGGGGTCGTTGTAGCATGTGCAGGGCATTGTGTGGAGCCTGACCAAAGATCAGGAGGTGCGGGGAGAAGGTCATGGAGAATCGTTTCCACCCAGTTGTCATTACCCACGGCTGCCATCTCCCTCTCCAGGACCTCATGCATCTGCTCCAACTGGCCCTGTGCCTGTGGTAAGGCACCCCAATGCTGCAACTCGACTACAAATTGCCTTAGATTTATGTGCAATTGTTGCTGTGTACAAAGTTGCAGCCATCAAGATTGTAGAATATTTCTTCATGGATGAATGCGGCTGCTTTCGCGCAGCATTTTTCTGGTGAGGTGAGGATGAATAGGTACTTCAAGACGTGATCCACTGTTGCCAATTAGTACCGCTACTTGTTCCATGGCTTGCTCAGGCCATGGAAGTCAATGATGATGCTCCATTGGATAACCATAGGGACAGAGGACAAAGGGATGGATGTCATAGAAGCTGGGCTTGCGGAGCACAAAGCAGGTGAAGCACTCGTGAAGCACCTTGTCAGATTCATTATGTCCAGTACGTTGAAGATGAGCACCTTTGTGCAGAGGCGGTGTGTCAGTTTGTTGGTGCCCGTGTGGTTGCGTTTGTGACAGGTGTGCACAAACAGTCTCTGGATTTCTTGTGGGGGCACCGAGACACAGAAAAACATTCGCTCCGCAATGGCTATCTATCCTCCACAGGTGCTTATCTTTCCACACATAGTTTTCCGTGGTCTTGGCTAGGACCTCCGACTTCCTCCTGTCATACCTGACCCCAATCTCCCATCTGATTGCATTGAATATCTGAATATCTGCATTGAATATATCCCATGGTTGTGCATGCATTTCCACCAGGTCAGGGGGCTTCTCACTTTTTTTGGAGCTGCACTACCACCCAAGCCCTCCATTATGACCTTTCCCATGGCCCTCCATTATGACCTGTGAGATATGACATTTTCCTTTTCTTCTCCTTCTTTCCTGCTGGTTTTACCTCTTCCCCAACTTCTGCCTCTGGGTCTTAGCCAGGATCACCTTCTTCTTCTGTGGTCCCCTTCTGCTTCCACCCTTCCACCGATGCGAAAGCCTTGTCTGCCGGTTGCTCATCTTCTGCAGGCTGTTTCTTTTGCTGTTCGTGGAGCTGTTACAAATTCAGCAGATTGTTCACCACCTGTGGAGGCTGAATCCAGTCATCTTGTCCCAGGTAAATGTGGGATAGTCCCAGGTCCTGGAACTCCTTTGTGAGCATGATCCATTTCATCAACGTTTCACTATTGTTTCTGGGGTGGTGCACTCGTTTCGTGTTCTAATCTCGCTGCTTCCCCAGCTGTTGTCCAAACGGTAGTTCCTCTTTCATGTTTCTCAGCGTAATTAGAGACTGTCAGCCCTCTTCCAGCTTGGATTGTGAGGACTCGCACCCTTTATCAGCTTTCATGTCTTTCTGCTTTCTATCTTCACCGTCTGCTTTCATGCAGGTGCAGTGGATGCGTTTGGCGTTGATACCGGGCGTGTTCCCACTGTCACCTCTTCGGTCACCTCAAAGACGCCATTTGGGAGAGGTTTTGCTTGTAAAGGTGGTGCAGCTGGAGACCGCAGGAGGGTGGCTCGTGGTCCTTATGATGCTGGCACTGGTTGCTGAGAGATTGGGGCTGCTGACAGCATGGTGCGTATGATGGCTCTAGCCTCCTCCATTCCTGTCCGTACATCTGTCATGTCCTTCTTGACATGATCCACCATCTCCACAAACTTTGCCTCCACTGTGTGTCCTATCATCTCTGCCACCTATGCGTAGCTGAGTGTCATTCTTTTCTGGGAGGTGGAGGAAGAAGATCCAGCCACTCCCCCCATACCCCTCCGCTGTTTCTTTCCTTTGGTGCTTCCCTCGCGTCTCCAAGGCCCCGTTTTATGTAATGGGGCCTTGCAAACTGCTCCTTTCGCAGAACTTGGTGCCTTATGTGCCCCTGATTTTCTTGATGTGATTGTGACTACTGCTGCCTGGTGTTGGGCCTCCGCAAACCGTTCCGCCGCCTCTGTGATTCTCCTAGCCTCCTCATGCCTCCTTCTCTTCTCAGCTTCCCCTCTTCCAGCAACTTCAATGCATCACTTCATCCTGGGAACTGGAGCCTCTGTTGGTACAACTGCTGATATGGCCAGAGGAGCCATAGCTCCTTCCATGCCAGTCTTTGTGATTTTCTTCCCCTCGGCCTCCGATGAGGAAGCTGCTTCCGCTGTCGGCACTGCTGCATATGTTGTCTATGCTGCCTTCACTGCTGCCTTCGTTTTTTCAGTTTCTGCCACTTCTGCTGCTGCCGCTGCTGTCGCCACCATCATTCCTGCCTCTGTTTTTGCCGCTGACCTGGCGCCACTACCTCAGACATGGGAGGTTCAGCGCTGAGAGGCAGCTTCCTCTTGCCCCACCGGCTTCACCTTTTTTGGTGTTTCCTCCTCTGATCCTTTGTGCTGCCTCCTTGCAGCCTCACTCTGCTCCTGCCGCTCATGCTTTTCCTTTGCCCACCGCAGCCAATCCAGGAGCTCAATGGCCTTGAGCTCGGCTTCCAGATCCGGCACCTTAGTCTCGTGGTCAGTGTTGACATGGTGTGCCGCTTACCATGAGTGCCGTTGATCGTACTCTCTGGTTTGATCAATTAAGAGTGGTCAAAAGCTTCATCTGACTTTGTATCTGGATTTATTGAAATTTTCCATGCAAGATAGAGATTTTAATTGCTATGTTTTCATGAGTATTCAGAAAGATAGCCCCGCCCGAAGGTCGGGTGGTCGGCGGGTGGAATCTGGGTCTCCGTCATGGGTGACGAGATGATTCCACCGCGGTAGTCCGATTTTGTCTCCAACGAGCTCCAAATGCACCAGGGGCATGAATAAAGTGACCAGAAGGACCTCCTTGACCAGGGTGACCATCTCCTTGACTTCTGGGCGAGGAAAGGCGCTCCGACGGGTGATTGTCGAAGCGCCTCCCGTTGCCTAGGGTCCAAGGCAAGGTGGGTGGCTCCACCGAGGGTTACTTTGACGGCCGTAGCAGGGGATCTACTGCTCTGATTTGGGCGTGCTTGGATGTGTTGGAAAGCTTAGATCACAGGCTATAAGAATCTGATGTAATCTCACTATTCTCACTAACAAAAACGTGTTTCGATTCAGTTCTACTGAATGCAACATGTTCTTCCCAATCATATCCGTGATCCTTGTGCTCCACACAATTCATCAAAGGTGTCCATTGGCTGCCCTAAAAAATGGTAGCATGCATCAGTGAGAGCTAGGCATCCTTGAGGGTGCCTCCGTACCCACTTGTGCCAACAGTCAGAGGCATCCACTTGAATCTTTCAGTCTGCTAGACGTAGCTTCTGCCATTCTTTCACCACATGCTAGGAGACCGTTTGACCCAGTCCTGGAGGCCCTCCAGGGCAGGATGTTCATCTACCCTGATATGTTCGGTCATGAATTTTTCAATGACGCAGTTGTACTGGGATTCAGCTGCTGCGCCCATATGATACTGATGGAAGCATGTGGCCATGACATCTCTCCCTATCCTTTCATTGAGGGGAACCACAATACCTCCCAACACCTCTTCTGCTCCTTGCTTTTCAAGTTCTTCATGGTGACGTTGAGGTGAAAACCACATCTTCCCTGCAGCGAACCATTTCAGGATATGGTTTGTAGTTTGTGTGGGCCATCACACTCATTGTGAGGTTACAGGAGCAAGACCAAAGCGAGTTCCATTAACAGGTGACATTACCACTTCAGGGGCTTGTCAGCAGCATCCCCCTGTACCTCTAGCCACCACAGCCTTGCTACTTCTAGCTCAATGGAGGAGGCAGAGGTTTCCAAAAGCACCATCATCCCTTTGGCAATGCCAGGCAGGGTGGTATTGCAGTTGGCAAAGACAAATCTGTGTAGCCCCCTCATCAATTCCAGGAAGCCGGCTGATTCGAGGAACTGTAGTCTTCATGCTTCCACAGAGAATNCTCCTTCGTCACCTTTTCTGGTGCCTTCACCTGAGCTTTCTTCCACCCGCTATTCTTCTTCATGCACATGCTTCATACTCACCCCTTCTAATCCCAATTGCTGTTCTTGGACCACGGGTCCATTCCTCTTGCAAGGCTACGCCAAAGGTTTGGTATGTATAACTGTTGTGTGGGCCATGGCACGCGCGCGGGCAGCCGAGAGACTAGTGAGTCCTGGTATTTCCGGCGGCTCCGCAGATCGTGTTTTTGGATGGTGGCCGACTGCTGCTTATGTGCTTACCACTGCGGTTGCACTGGAAATAGCAGAAGTGGGGGTACCAGGCGCAGCTCTCTTCTAAGAGAGCACAGTCCATGCCCATGCACTGCCGTGACTGTGGGCTCCACGGGCCTTGTCCACAGCGTGCTCTGTGGGCATGAACACTTTGCACACTTTTCTGGGCTTTCATGTCGGGAGATACCGGCAAGAGGTTGGGCGTAGTTGTGGGTGCCAAAGTGGGTTGGCTGAATTGTGAGCAAGGAAAAAATTGTGTGTAGGACGTGATTCCACTGTAATAAGTGAGGCTGAGGATGGCACTGCTGGTTGATAAAGCCCCTTGGCACGGAATCATCCAGTCCACGGTGAGGATGATGTCATACATTTGCGCCGTGCTGACCTGCATTGAGCATTGCACATGGACGTTGGCCACCTGAATACGGAGCATGTCTATCTACTTGGGATGCCGATGTCCCTGGAAGCGAAGAAAAATGGACAATGCTGCAAAAAATTACATGGGTAAGTCAGAGGGTGTGGGCAGCACGTAGAGAAATGGTGGTGTTTGTCGCTCCAATGTTGATGATTGCCGCAAGTTTGTGGCCATGGGTCCATGTATTACAACATGTTATGGAGACCTCGGCAGGTGATGACGAGGGTGTCCAGAAAGGGGCAGGTTTCCAGTGCAACACATCATTCATGCGGCAACGGTGACACTTGTGTAGGGCCATGAAATAGAGAGCTAGGTGGCTAACTCCCATTGGCGAGGGTGCTCTGCATGTCAGACAGTACCCATGTGCTGCGAGGATGTATTTTCTGAACTCAAAGATGTGGTGCAGGGTGGAGGCATGGGGGTGGAGGACAAGATAGTCAATGAGGGTGGTGGGACGAAAACTAAGGAAATGCTAGGAAGCATCCTAGCCTTGCTGCTGTTGATGTGGCGACACTGTCCAGTCAGCTGGCACACCAGCAAGAAAGCAGGGGCAAAAAAGCAGTGGCGAGAAATAGCAAGGGTTAGGCCAGGAAGATGCGCAAAGTCTCACAAGCTCCAATATCTTAGTAATGCAGAGAGAGGTGACAATTGCAAGCAAAAAGCATAAATACCTATCGCGGTGCACAGCCAGTGACGCACGCGGTGGTGTCAGTTTGTCCTAAAACCGACCCAAAACCACCGTTTTGGCCATAAGTCTGTTCACAGTCACCCAAGCACAACAATGTCTCAACCTAGAGATACAGAATATTGAGTCAGATGCCACGGCTTGTAACAAGTAAAATTCTAGCATCAATTGGTAGAAACAGAATGAAAAACATGCATATCGGGCTCAAGATCCAGTCCACAGAGAGAACTCTAACGACTACAGAAAACCTGCAAAGCACCCCTCCAAGCACCAGGGATGTTGTGGCAGCTGTCGGGCAACTGCTGGTGGGTGGAGCCACCACCCGTCGGTGCTCCAGTGCCAGCTGGGTCCATATCAGGGATCCGCACAAGCATAGATACGACCAAGTGGTCAAAGCAAGCTGTACATAGAGACGCGGATGACTCACATCTCAACACTCCTCCATGATTCAATGGTACGCATGTCCATACACATGCAGAACTGACACAGGTGCATAGAAAGATGATCACCAACCCATACTCACCCAACCCACTCTCAGCCACTAAGTTCAAGGAGTGAAGCCCAATGAAACGAATGGCCACCATGAACTTTTTGTGTACCGGTGTTTTACTCAGGAAGTCAGCCCTTGGTATGTCCGTGCAAGCCAAAATGATGGAGATTACCTGTCACTCCACAAGATAGAGTACAAAGTGATGCTAAACGTCAACATGCTTTCTGTGTGCATGAAACACACCAGATTTCTCTGCAATTGCAAAAGCTCTCTATCTTTCACTCTACAAAAGGATACAAGGAACAGAATATCGCAACTCACAAAACAGACATTACAACCACACCTTCTTGGCAGCTCCAGTACCAAGCATAGCAACGTCAGCCTCTGCTAAACTATGTGTGATACACCCCTGCTTGCCGTTGTGCCACGACATAGTTGTTCAAAAAAGGACAGCCTTCAGATCTCCTCGATCCAACGATCTACTGGGCTCGGCACAACAGCAACAAAAAAGGAACCAAGAGGGCCAAGAGAGAGATTCGCCCTCTCTCTCTCTCTCGACCCTCCTGTCTATCCTACATGGCGGGGTATGGTATGGCTGTGGGTAGGCCTCTTTAGGCATCCCACTGATCCATCCATCTGCAACCCTACCCACTCTACTCATCCTATTGGAGCTCCGGAGAGCTGACAGATTAGTGGTAACGAGTGCTAGATATTCTGGCAGGATTTGGACAAACATGGTGTGTGGTCTGGCAGACTAATCGGGAGTGTGAGCGTGAGCTCCTCTTGATATCGAGTCTGCTGACATGGCAAAGGATTGGAGCACGAGGCAGATACTGCTCTTTCTAAACATGGATCCTGTGATCACGAATCATTGCGAGGGGAGCGAGTTCATCGGGACCGATGATGAATCAAGAAGTGTGAGGATCGGCTCCTCTCGGGACAATGCCCGGGACAAGATCAACCACCATGGAAAGGAACCGAAGATCCGGATGATCTCATCCGTGGATCGCACCGAGGGTGCTGGGCATCCGCCAACCTCGGTCTACCGATGATAGGCGGTCATCGAGTGGCATCCAGATAATCCTGTGACCAAGACCTCAAAGACACAGGATACCGGACTACATAACACTTGTATTTTTCTGCTGCTAGGTAGCATAGACAGCTAAGTAACTGTAGGTTTGTATTTCCTATTACTTCATCTGTACGTGATCATTATTAACAAGCTTGGTACCGTTGGAAAGCTTGTGAGACAAGTTGTGTAACTGCCTTGAGCTCATACTCTTGAATCGCACAGTCAGTGACATTACTAAGGTAAGAGTGCCTATGTGTGTGTGAGTAGTGATACGTGTATAGTACATCATCATCATCAACAATCCAGCAAAGCATCAGACTACAGATTATTTTGAGGACTACTTCTGAAGATTCCTAGAGATCCTGTTGTGTAAATTTCAACATTTGGTATCAGAGCAGGTGGTATTTCCAGATCTATCCAACCATGGCGGCAACCATCAACAATGGGGATCACTTCAAGGTGGCGCCGTTTGACGGCGATGACTATCATACCTTCGCATTCAGCATTGAGATGATTTTTCTGAACAAGGGCCTCTGGGGAGTCGTCTGCGATCCTCCCACTGATACATTACCTGCAGGAGCATCACCTGAAGAACAACTCAACTGGAAACGGCACTGTGATCAAGCTTTCTCAATTTTGGCGCTAAACTTAACGGAACGGCTCAAGTTCATCATCAGAGAAGACTACCCAACTAACTGTCAAGGAAGGCTTGGAAGGCTCTGAAGAATTGTTATGAGAGAACAAGCGACTTTGAACTCGGAAGCCTCTTGACCGAGTTTCACACTCAACAAATGGAAGAAGGCACACATCTGGAGGACCACGTGTCCCATCTCAAACATCTGGCCAGCCGCATCTCAGCAATGGGAGAAGTAGTCTCTGAAAGAGTACTAGTGCTAACTCTTTTTTGTGGACTACCTGTCAGATTCAAGGACACCATCAACCGACTCCAGACCTTTCAGAATCAGGGGAAGACTTTTGATGCCCAACTGGCTGAAATTCGGACAACTCTGCAGCAAGCCATTGATGCACAAGGGAGAGGAGCTGCTGGTGCACCTGGTGCCGCCGTGGGCGCTGCAGCCGTAGCAGCAATACCACCTGGAAGTCAGCCATATTCCCTAACTCTGGAGAAGGCTGTCGAAGTGCTCATGATGGTTGAAGAACAATACCTCAAGGACAATGGAGGTGAAACTGACCTCGTATCAAAACATCAGGGACAAAGGACGAAGAAGTTTGGATCCTACGGTAACGGAAGTCAGGGCTCCCTCACGCACTTCAACGGCACAGTTCAGTCAACTCCTCACTCACCACGGGGCTTTGTTCCACCGAACGACAGAGTATGCTGGACGTGCAAGCAAAAAGGGCACATTGCCGTGGATTGCCCTAAAACGACGCCCAAACTCTGCTCGTCACTATGGTCCTCGACGGCCACACCAAGCAATGCTCACAACTTAAATGTCAACAGTGGCCGCGTTTCTTACAGGATCGTCGAAAGCACAGGAATGATCTGATGAAAAAGACGATTTTCAGTTAAACCTCCTGTCTGAAGGACCAATCCTGTCTGGCAAAGATATGTCAGTTACCCATCCAGAACACTCAACCTGTGTTTCGGCACCAGAAGATGCAGCACATCATACTCTGGCAGAAGAAGAGTGTGTAACTGAAGAACTGGCAATGTACTCCATCGACAGTGCACTTCTCTTGGCCTCTGGCATCCTAGCTTGGATCATGGACTCTGGCTTCACGAAGCATACGACTTGCAAGAAGGATTGGTTCATCAACTTCAAGAATTTCCTGACACCACAAGAAGTCCGCCTTGGTGATGGCAGAACCATCCCCGCCTACGGGCAAGGGACGGTTAAGGTTGGCATCACGTGCAATGGAAAACCAGTAATCATGACTTTTGAAGACGTACTCTATGTCCCAGATCTCGCTGCAAATTTTCTCTCTGTCACCAAGGTCAACGACAAAGGTTTCAAAGTGGTATTCGACACCGACAAGAACTGCAAAGTGTACAACCAGACGTCTCAACTGGCAGCAGTCGCCACTCAAATGGGAAACCTGACCATCCTTGATACCAGCAAACCTTCAAGACACCCAAAGACACAAGAGATGGCTTTTATGGCCTCCATGTCCAAATTCCACATTGGCAAAAACAATCTCTCCATCAACCATGGTAGATCTATGGCACAAGATTCTGGCATATGTCAGCTACTCAACACTAACCAAAATGGCTGCAGATTCAAGTGTCCATGATCTTCCCACCAGCTTGTTGAAAGATGGCAAAGAACCTATGTGTGGAGCTGTCTCACAAGCAAGCAACATCGGGCCTCTTTTCAAACCCTCCCGTCTCATGGAACCCATGAGAGCTTGGAACTCGTGCACATGGACCTATGCTATATCAAGGAGGGCTCCCTCTCCAACAAGTATTATTTCCTCGTCATATTGGATGACTACACACATATGGTCTGGACCCGAGTTCTTCGATTCAAATATGACGACATCGAAGCAATTGAAAACTGGATATGACATGTTGAGAATGAGACCAGCCTGATAGTCAAGAGAATCTGCACTGACAGCGGCACCGAGTTTGTCAACCACAGCCTCACAAGCTTCTATAATGAGAAAGGGATTCAACATCAAACCACAGTGCCATATACTCCACAGCAGAATGGCAAAGCAGAACGGATGAACCAGACACTACTTGAGCGAGTTCGGACAATACTTCACACTGCCGGACTCTCCTCTGCTTTCTAGGCCAAGGCTCATCACACCGCGGCGTATCTCACAAATCGTCCTCCCACCGCAAAGCTGCCTTCAGGTACATCAACACCCTATGAAGCATGGACTGGGAACAAGCCTTATCTGGGACGTATACATGTTTTTGGTTGTACAACACATGCCTGGGTCCGAACTTGATCGAATAACGTTCCAAACTTGATCCACAATCCAAAGCCTGCATCCTTCTTGGGTATCAAAACACGCGACATTTATCAACTAAGCGTGTGATTCGAAGCAGACGACCCATCTTTGATGAAAGCTTCTTCAACCGGACACGATATACAGCACCACCGGCTGTCACGCCTACTGTCTATATTGAGAAAACTCCACGAACACTTCAAAATTTCTCCGTTGACCCTACACCTGATGACCACGCCGGTTTACCTCCTCCTGTGGTTCTAGAAGAACATCATGATGCTCCTGTCACTCCACAGACAATCATCCCCAGCACCGTGTCATCTACCCCATCAGCTGCTTCCAAGACAGGACTGCGCCGGTCTGCTCAACTCACCAGACCTCCATCTTTTCTTCAGCTCGGTTTCCTGTCCACCACCAAGCTCCCAGCCGATGA
Source organism: Penium margaritaceum (assembly GCA_023375785.1). Taxonomy (NCBI): domain Eukaryota; kingdom Viridiplantae; phylum Streptophyta; class Zygnematophyceae; order Desmidiales; family Peniaceae; genus Penium; species Penium margaritaceum. The sequence goes on along the minus strand of SZWC01027101.1, from coordinate 17,465 downwards.
TGACTTTGATGACAATGCACTACTTACGCAAGTGGTGGATCCTATCAGCTTCAAAGATGCCATGCGCTGTCTGGATGCCGACCAATGGCACCAAGGAGCTGAAGAGGAACTCTCTCAACTTGAGAAGCAACATACATGGGATCTCGTTCCTCGACCAGACAACACCCCCATCGTCACCTGTAAGTGGGTGTTCAAAACCAAGCTAACCAGTGCAGGCACACCCAATCGCTACAAAGCTCACCTTGTCGCATGTGGATATAGCCAAGTGCTTGGGGTTAACTACCAAGACACCTTTGCACCTGTGGCCAAGTACTCATCCATCAGAGTGATTTTGTCCCTGGCTGCCAACAAGTGGCATCTCCACCAGATGGACGTCAAAAGCACTTTTCTCAATGGAAACCTCAATGAAACAATCTACATCACTCAGCCAAAGGGACTCATCTCTCCAGACAAACCTGATCACGTCTGCAAACTCAACAAGTCCCTGTATGGCCTGAAGCAAGCTCCACAACAATGGAACCTGAAGATCCATGAGTTCTTCCTGATCCAAGGCCTCCAATGTCTCCACTCGGATCACTCAGTGTACTTTCGCGGTGGCTCTAACCTTCTCGGAGTCATTCTCTATGTGGACGACCTCATTTTGTTTGGGCCATCTCTTCCTGTTTTGGATACCCTCAAGCAGCAGCTGTCTCGCCGTTTTGAAATGACTGACATGGGGCCACTCAAGTACTATCTTGGGATTCAAATCACCCATGACATAACACATGGCCAGGTGACGCTCACCCAAGCCACATATGCCTAATTTGTGGCTGACATATTTGGTCTTAGTACATCTACCCCTCAGTCCGCACCGCTTTCCAAGGATCACGGCTTAACCAAACCCGTCAGGATGCCCAGTCTTTCCCACGCATGGTGGGATCTCTGATGTACTCCTCTGTGGCTACCCATCTTGACCTCTCCTTTGCTGTTGGCCTTCTCAGCCAAGGATGTCAACGTCCTACCACTGCTCATATCGTGGTTGCCAAACGGAGCATTCACTATCTTCGCGGATCTGCCTCTCTCGCCATCCGCTACTCCTCTGGCAACAACATTCTCCAGGGCTTTTGCGATGCTGATCTCTATGGTGATCAAACCACCAGTTGCTCTACATCCGGGTACGTCTTCCTACCTAATGGTGGACCCGTTAGCTGGCACAGTAAGAAGCAGTCCATGGTTGCTCTTTCATCTACCGAAGCTGAGTACATTACTGAGAGTGAATGCACGAGGGAGGTGTTCTGGCTTCGCATGCTCTTGAGTGAGCTGGGGTTCGACCATCTCGAACCTACGGCTATTCACTGCGACAACGAGGGTGCCATCGCTCTCTCTGAAGACCCAGTCCTTCATGATCGCACCAAGCACGTTCGAAGGTAGTACCACTTCGTCCACGACGCGGTTGCTGAAGGCGAGGTCGTCATGAACTACCTCCCCACTGCTGATCACACTGCCGACATCTTCACCAAAGCTCTCTCCGCCGACCGCCATGCTCACCTTTGCGCTCGCACTGGCCTCCTCCCCTCTTCCTAATCTCTTTTTGCGCACTCATTCCTGGCGTTCTCCTTCCGTTCCCCCCTTATGAGGCATTGGGACGGACGGAGATGGTCATCGGTGGAGCCGTCGTGGCTTCCCGTTTCCGTGCCCCCCACATGAGGCGTTGGCACGGACGCGGGTCGCCTACGACCGCTCACCCCATCTCTCTTGCTTTCTGCTCACTTCATCTCTGTGTCCTCTTCTCCTGCGCTCTCCTGCCTGCCGCTCCTGGTTATTCCCCTCTTCCGTCCCCCCCATATGAGGCTTTGGGACGGACGCGGAGACTTCGACCCCTCTGCCTCCTCTGCGCACCCCCTCTCCCTCTCTGTCTTTCTCTTCTCGCCTGAGTGCTCTTTTTGCTTCTCCTCCCATGCCTCGATCCTCGCAAAACGCCAACATCCTTGCCCACTGGCCTGTTTGGGGAGGGCCACATCGCTCGAAACTGCAAATCTGCTCCACCTCAAGGCTGTCCAGCCTCTCTCTTGACTTCAGACCCCGTTGGGTGGGCTGCCGCTGTTAGCTCACCATTCGGGCCGGATGAGCGGGAGGTGGCCACTCCCTCGAGTCCGGGCAGGGTGTGCTGCTGGGTGCGGGATTTCCCCAGCCGACGGGGCTTCGCCCGGGCTAAAACGTTCCACCGCCCCACTGTACACCCTCGGTCTTGTTCCTCCTGTTGTACCGGACTCTCCCCACTTCTCTTTTTCCTCTGTCGAGGCTTGGTTTGCCCGGGGGGGGGAGTGTTTCACCGGGCTTTCCCGTGCCTCACCCTACATTCTTTTGCCCCCATTTCTAGGCTCTGCTCTCACGGGGGGCTTCTTCCTTTTTTCCAATTGTCGGCTCCAACCTCATCGGCGATGTATCGACAAGGGGCAGAATGTTGGAAAAAGGATGGCCACTAACGTCAGATCTCCTCGATCCAACAATTTACTGGGTTCAGCACAACAAAAAAGGAACCAAGAGGGCCGAGAGAGAGATTCTTCCTCTCTCTCTCGACCCTCGTGTCTATCCTACATGGCGGGGTATGGTATGGCTGTGGGCAGGCCTCTTTAGGCATCCCACTGATCCATCCATCCGCAACCCTACCCACTCTACTCATCCTATTGGAGTTCTGGAGAGCTGACAGATTAGTGGTAATGAGTGCTAGATATACTGGCAGGATTTGGGCAAACATGGTGTATGGTCTGGCAGACTTATCAAGAGTGTGACCATGAGCTCCTCTCGATATCGAGTCTGCTGACGTGGCAAAGGATTCGAGCACGGGACAGACACTGCTCTTTCTAAAGATGGATCCTGTGATCATGAATCATTCCGATGGGCGTGAGTTGATCGGGACCGATGACGAATCAAGAAGTGTGAGGATCGGCTCCTCTCGGGACAACGCCCGAGACAAGATGAACGACCATGGAAAGTAACCGCAGATCCGGATGATCTCGTCTGTGGATCGCACCGAGGGCGTGGGGTATCCGCCAACCTCGGTCTGCCGATGATCGGAGGTCATCATGCTGCGTCTGGATAATCCTGTGACTGAGACGTCGAAGACACAGGATACCGCACTACATAACACTTGTATTTTTCTGATGCTAGGTAGCATAGATAGTTAAGTAGTTGTAACAGGTTGAACCTCCAGCTCCTGCTCTGAAGTAGTCGTCGGAGTTCCCAAAATGGCGTTCTCAGTCCGCGTCAGGGGTTTATCCCCTTCGCAAGACTGAGGGGCAGTCATCATCAACGAACTCGAGCAGGGAGACTCGAATACTTCAAATGTCAAATTTGAAGAGTCATACGAGTAGGGAGCAACGATTTCGTACTAGAACGTCAAATTTGTATGTCGAATTTTGCCGCAAACGAACTTTGATTTGCATTTTGACGTTCTGGCACGAAATCGTTGCGTGTGAGGCACGCTGGCGATTTTGCGCCAGTTCTCTCGCCTCTCATCCCTCTTCCTTCTTCCTCGTCCTCGCTCGCTCGCTTGCGAGGAGCGCAAGCGGGGGCGAGGTACTTGGACCTAAGCTGCAACTTATAGGTCAGCACGGCTAGCAGCCTCTCCCCTTTAGGCTGGAGCATCCGCGCGACAACCATGTTGGGCGTCCCCAAACTCCTATGGTCTCTGTCCGTGAATGCTGCCCCGTGGGAATGTTGTTCTCTTCTTCCGCGTTCAGGTGGTACCCCCTGCCACGTGTCGATCTGTGCAAGCTGCAAGCTGGCTCAAGTACTCGTTGACCACCCCTGTGGGCAACCGAGATTTGGGCTCCCATGAATTACGTTCAGGTCCACAACCGGCCCAATGAACGAGGTACTCCCTAACAACGCGCGACTGAAGAGTATGCTCTCAGTGCTAGAGTAGGCAAAAGACCTCGTATTGGCCGTCGGCAGCAAGGACTGCTGGCGGTGGCTGAACGGTTCCGTCGACTATGTATGGAGCCAATAGACTTGCATGAAACACGTCATGTATCTTCATACTTGACGGAAGTAGCAATCGGTATGCCACTGGCCCAATGCGTGCCACAAGGGGAAATGGCCTAGTCCACTTCGGTAAAAGCTTTCTTGCCCCTGGCAACTTCAGCCGAAGGTTTTTAGTGCTAAGCAGAACTTTGTCACCGATGTCAAACGAGACCTCCCGGTAACCTTTGTCGGCATATGCCTTTTGTCACTGCCGAGCTGCTTGAAGGTGACCCTTCGCCTCCTGTAACAAGGAGTCGATGCGCTTGACAAAGGCTTGAGCGGAAGGAACCTGCCCTTCTATACTCCCACTCTTCACCAATGAAAAGGGTACATCTGGATGCCGACAACTGTTCAACACAAACGGTGTGAACTGTGTGGACTCGTTCACCGAGTTTTTCACCGCAAACTTTGCCGGTGCTAGGAATTTTTCCCAATCATGCATGGCAGGGTCCATGTACATGCCGAGCATGTAGTCCAGAGTGTGATTCATGCGCTCTATTTGTCCTTCAGTTTGAAGGTAAAATGCTGTCGACCTTTGCGACTCACTGCCCAAGTATTCGTGCATCGTTTGCCAGAACTTACTAGCAAATGTTTGATCTTGATCGGAGATAATGCGCAGCGGCAAGCCGTGGTACTTTACGACACCCTCAAAGAAGAGACGAGCAGTCTCCTTTGCATTCACGTCAGTGGTTAAGTGTGTCATCTTTGTAAAACAAATCCACAACCACTAGTATTGTATCATGGCCACGGGCCGTGTCCGGAAGACCAGCAATGAATTCCATGCTGACGCACTCTCATGAAGTCCCAGGAATGGGAAGCTGTTGGAGGAGTCCATCAGGCTTCTTGTTACTAGCCTTATTTCAAAGACATGGGTTGCATGTCATGCAATACTCACGGACATTGCCACTCCATCCTGGTGACCAATAGTGGTCTGAGAGTGCTTGTCCGGTCTTTCGAGGTCCCACATGACCTACGACTGGCGGGTCCTGGAACTGGGAGATAATCTTTGCTCGAAGGTCTCCCGAGTTTGGCACATCCACTTGTTCTCCGTGCCAGAAGATTCTTGCGGCCTCCACCAAGCCCTACCTGTCCAGATTTTGAGAGTCTTGAAACCAAGAATCCACAAATAATCCCATCCGGATCCTAATTACAAAACCGTTGTAATGGATAATCTCTCCTAGTGGTTTCCGCAGAGGTGTAGGGGGATCTGGTGATTGTACTGTTGTTGTTATAACGGCCATAAAACACCCACCAACCTCGGTGGTTGCTTTAACTTCTATAGGCTGTCAGCTTAGTGGATCGGCCACATTGATGCGCCCTGGCTGATATTCCCATGTGAACGAGAATCGGCTGAGGTATTCGCTCCAACGCGCCTGTCGTCTTGACAGGTTCGGTTGCATTTGGAAAAACACCAATGGATTATGGTCGGTCACAACCGTCACACCCCCTTCAGCACCCTCGAGGTAGCAATGCCACATCTTGAAAGCATGTACTACCGCAAGGAGCTCTTAATCCCCAGTCGTGTACCACGTTTCCACGGGGATGATCTTCTGGCTCTCATACGCAAGTGGGTGACCGTTCTGCATGAGGACGGCTCCGAGTCCTACTACCGACGCATCACATCGCACCTCCCACGGTTGCGATGGATCCGAAAGAGCTAGGAAGGGTGTCGTGGATAGAAGCTCTTTGACTTTGAGAAAAGTTTTCTTGCAATTAGATGTCCAATCCCAACGCACGTCTTTTCGCGTGAGCCTGGTTAGTGGTACTAACAGTGTCGAATACCCTTGCATAAACCGTCGAGAGTAGTTTGCAAGGCCGAGGAAAGACTGAATCTGCCCAACATTTTTGGGGCGTGGCCGGTCCACAATGCCTTGGACCTTTCGTGGGTCGACACGGATGTCGTCCTTGCCGACGATGTGTCCAAGGTATTCGAGCTCATCTTGTGCAAACTTGCACTTGCTCACTTTCGCATAGAACTTCTGTTCCCGAAGGATTGCGTGAACTTTGCGCAGATGTTCTATGTGCTCTTCCATTGATTTGGAGAAAACCACGATGTCTTCCAGGTAAACCAAGACGAACTATCCGAGTTGCTTGGTGAACGTTTGGTTCATTTCTCCTTGGAAGGTTGCCGGAGCATTTGTAAGCCCGAAGCCAAACACTCGGAACTCATAGTGTCTCGTGTGCGTTCCAAACGTGGTTTTGGGCACATCATCTTTCGTTATGCGGATTTGATGGTACCCTTCAGACAAATCTAAGAACAAAAATACTTTTGCGCCATGGAGTTGGTCAAAAAGGTCCTCAAGTCGCGCTAAGGGGAATCGATTTTTCACCGTCAGCTTGTTCAACGCCTGGTAATCCACGCACATGCGTAAACCACCATCCTTTTTGTTTTCAAAAAGGATCAGTGCACCGTACGGCAAGATAGTGGGCTCGATCCACCCTTTTGCAAGGTACTCTTTGATTTGGCGTTTGGCCTCTCGCCTTTTTGCTGGAGTAAGGCGATACATGAGTCTGAACGGAGGAGTCGCCTCCGGCTGCAGCGGAATCGTGTGGTCCATGTGTCTTTCTGGTGGAAGCCCAGCCGGTGGGTCTTGGAATACATTCAAGAACTCCACCAATAGAGATTTGGTCTCTTGTGGAATGTCTTCCTTCATGTCGTCTTCCACTTTCTGTAGCTCCACCAAGAAGTATCGAAAACATTGTCGAATACATCTCTTGACCTACATCGCACACATGGACTTTGAATCGGGTCGGTGATAATTCTGTACTTGGAATGAACGTAAAGTGACCCATTCCTTTTCGGAGGATCAAATGATTCGATTCAAAGCACATTAGAGCCTTGTTCTCACAGAGCCAGGGATTGCCTAGCACCACGTCAAACGGGTCAAGAAGGTTGAGTGCCTTGAACGTGACACTCGGTGTGTATCCTTGAATACAAATTTTCGCTTTGCAAGTACCGATCACAGGTACCGTACGGTTGTCACTGACAACAGCTGTGCCATTTGATGGCTCGTATTTCACGCCAACCTGTCAGGTAAAGCCAAGGCCAACAAAAGAGTCCGCTCCTCCAGTGTCAGCAAGTACGTTCGCAGGAGCACGAGCTTGGTGTCCTTTGAAGAGCATCGTCATGTTGCCTCTTCTCTTCTGAGTAAACAAGCTGGACGACGGCAAGCCGAGTTTATGATAAACACAGAATCTGTACGACGGGCGTCGCAACTCCCATGATTCACCCACTCAAGTCCACATCTTGTGGACATGTGTGAATTCAGGTAGTACCTTCCAGTCTTTAAATTTTATTGGGTTGAAATTGTCTTACTCCAGCAAAAAGGCGAACGTGATTGAACTCATTGCTTTGAGGGCATTTGCTTCAATCACTATGTCACACAAATCTTGCAAAGTGGTCGGTGTTGCCACCACTAAGCATGTACAATCATGCATCTCGTCCAGAGATGCAAGGTTTAGTGGGCAATGTCGGTCAGCAGGTGTAGAATGCGGTTCAACAAGAGGAGAGATAACAACAGAGAAATTTGAACTCGTCAAAAACTCAAATTGTTTAACATCCTCATCTGAAAAGATGAACCCACACTTGTGATCCAGTTTTGCCCCTGAGTGGTCCCCACTAACATCACTCAGGGGTGGGAAAAACCCGCCCCACGGCCTTGTTCGTTACCACGGCCGGGCCCATTACCGCGACCGCGACCCTGTCCACGGCCATGTCCGCGGCCTCCTGCCGCACCATCCCAACAAGGTGCTGCTGCTGTAGCTAACGCCGCGCCCTCTTGTCCACCACCAGCAGCCTTAGGGCACTCAGCCCTAAAGTGGCGCGGCTCCATGCACTTGTGGCAGAGCCCTTCGTTGAAGGCTGCGTTGCGACGCTCACGCGCCGCCTGCACATCGTCATTCTCGCGGCTGCACTTGTTGTTGGCGCCCTTGTGTCCACCAGCCTTCTTGGCTGGAGGGATTGCGGGCTACTTGCCCTTGACCCCGCCTCGCTGTCCAACAGACCCACCGGCCCCTGCAGCGTCCATGCGCATGTCGCGGCCTTGCTGCGCACACGCGTTCGACCGTGCATCAGAGTAGTGATTCGGGTTTGCCAAATACACTTCGCTCATGTAGTCGCGCAACACCCTCCAACTTGTCTAAGTTTTGCTATTGGCTGTCGTGGTGGTCTTGTCCTTCAGCTTCTCGCTAGCGAGACCATCAAGCAAGTACTCCAGCAGCATGCCCTCTGGGTACTTGAAGGTCTGAATCCCATTGTCCTCAGTGAAGCCTTTGGCTTCCTCCACAAGTGCGGTGAAATCACTCAAGTAGGATTCGAGTGAGCTACCCAGCTGCCTGAAGTCCTTGATATTGTGGAAGGCACGCAGTGCCTCCTCACGTTGGGTGCACTTCTTGCGTATGATCGCACAGAAGGCCTCCTAGGGCATGGGTTGCCACTCGAGGTGTGGCTACTGGGCAATCCACTCCTTGACCACATACTTGAAGAGTTTTTCTTCAAGCCGCGTCGTGGCAAGGTCGCCCCACTAGCTGAGTGGAGCCTTGTGGACATGTAGGACGTACTTCATGCAATTCAACCAGTCGGTCAGCTTCACGCCCTTCCGGAAGGTCTCCACACTGTGGAGGAAGGACGCATTCATGACCGACCCCGAAGTCGTCGAGATAGGCAAGTCGTCACTACCACCGGCAATGGCATCCGCACCTGCGGCATGCTGTGCTTGCTGTTGCATTTGCACCTGGGTCACGCTCTGCAACGTCTTGTCGAGGTTGTTCCATCGGCGGCGTGCCTCATGGGCGGCCAGGCGCTGCAACTGGCGATCACAGTCAAGGTCCGTGATGCTCTGTCTGACGTGGGCCAGCACGTTAGCGAACGCGAACTTGAGCTCTGATGTCGTCAGAGCATCGACGATAGCCTCCAGTGCCTTGCTTTGTCTGTGTACCCTTATCCACTACAAGAGGGTACGGTTCGCGTACACGCCTCTAAGGATTCCCACCTTTCGGAGGAGGCTGTCGTCAGCGATGACGCTCGAGTAGGCGCTGCCCTGCCCCATTGTGGCCACATCGTAGGAAGGGGGGTCCGCCCCCATTCCTTTGAGTTGTGCCGTATCTCCATTGTCGGTGGTGATCTTGAGTCGGTCTGCCGCCTTAGCAGCAAACTACGCGAGCCTACGACGGTCATTGCGAATTGCCTTCGCTGTGACGTCAGCCGGCTCATTCTTGCAGGAACTTCCCATGTGGCTGCTTTCAGCGTCCTTACTACTCTCGGCAGTCTCGCTGCCGTCGGCAGCTTCAGGCAATGGGGCGGGCGCCTTGCCCTTCTTGAGCAATCAGCTCGGGTTTACCGCACGACGTTGGCGATGGTCGCGATCCTCGTCGCCTTCGCCATCGTTGGCACCGTGCTCTTCGTCGGGGTCCCCCTCCGGAAGATCCTTCTCTATCGCGTCTTCCGTCGCGTGGGGGTCGCCCACATGTGCGTCGACGTGCTCGTTGAGCACCTTTTCGGCCTCCGCATGCTTTTTGGTATTGCCGAGGTTCGCGTCGGTTGCCTTCGGCAATACGGCTGCCTTTGGTGGTATAGTTGCCTTTGGGTTGGCAACCGTGCTCGCGGTGACGGCTCCCAAAACTTGGAGTCTACCGAGAGCTTGTGGTGAGGCTGTCACCACCTTGCCCTTGTTGGTCTTGGACGGTCCGGCACTTTCCATCTTGTCGCCCGTGCAAGTAGCAAGGCAAGACCGTTGTGAGGATCACCCCACAACGTTAAGGAGGAATTGCCTCCTACAAACCCCTTGCTCTCACGATCGGTGAGACAATTATAAACTCAATTTCTGTTTTCCTAGGCCGCCACGTCGGCACAAGGTCGTGGTTTTTGGAAATAAGCCGTGACTCACGGCGATTGGCAAGGACTAGTACCTAGGAAAACAGAAAATTGAAATGCAGAGGAATGACAAAACGAATGTGAGTGTTGCTCACAAGACAAAGGCAAAGAGTTGCAAAGGATTTCTAGTAAATCCTAGCAACTCCTTCATTCCCTCTTCCTACTTCTTGTCCTTCCTTTGTCTTCTTGTCTTCCTTGGTCTTCTCTTCACGCTCCTTGACGCCTCTTGCGTTCTTGAGTAGCGTCTTCCTTGAGCTGGCGGCGTTGGCGAGCCGCCAAAAATCTTCAGGGTGTCACTTTCCTTCTTTTCAGGGTGCTCTCAGGCCGTGAGAGTCCCTAAGTTTGGGAAGGGGCGTTGCCCTAATTTTTGGATGAAGGAGTGTTGAAGGAGCCTTGACAATGGGAAGAATTTTATGGTTTTTTAGGGTGGGAACTCCCCACCCCACCCCACAAAAATCCTCCTAGCCCTCTAGAAGTGAGGAGAGGCTGGATGGAAGAGTCTCTACTAAGTAAAGCTCTTTTCAAGCTCTGTAACGCACTTTACGACACTTCAATCCGTGAAGGGTAGATGCCATAGTCCCTTCTAGCGTTTATGCTGTTGCTTGTGTTGTAGCCGCCATTTTATATGTGTTGTAGTCGCCATTTCCATGAAAGCCTTGGTCGCGAGGGTCGTCTGGCTCTGAGAACCACTTGGTCAAACTTCCAGCTCTTGCTCTGAAGTCGTCGTTGGAGTTCGCAGAATGGCGTTCTCGTCAGGGGGTTACCCCCTTTGCAGGACTGAGGGGCAATCGTCATCAACGACCCAGAGGAGGGAGACTCGAATGTTTCGAGTCTCCGGAGACCCATTTCCGTTTTTAACCTTACCCCTGGTTTTAGGACCCAAACCGGGGATTCTTGGCTCAAACTCGTGTGTTCAAACGAGTTGTTTTGTTTTTTTTTTGTCAAATTTTGTTGCAAACAAACTTTGATTTGCATTTGACGTTCTGGCACGAAATTGTCACGTGCGAGGCACGCTGGCGATTTTGCGCCAGTTCTCTCGCCTCCCGTCCCTCGTCCCCCTCCCTCGTCCTTGCTCGCTTGTTTGCAAGGAGAGAAGCGGGGACAAGGGCACGAGGCCACGAGGCCTTGCCCTCGAGGCCCTCGTCGGCCCTCAGCCGCCGATCGGGTTGAGGCCGCGATCGGCGGCTGGCGACTGGCCGCTGGCCGGCCGGTCGCTTGGCCAGCCGCCGGCCGTCCAGCCGGCCGGCGGCCAGCAAAATTCTGTCCGCCAGCCAGCCCTTGCTGACACGAGGGGTGCTGCGCAACCACCCCTTGCTTCAGCAAGGAGGAAGGGCTGAACTGGCCCTCCCGCTAAAGTAGGTGTAGGTTTGCATTTCTTATTACTTTGCATGTACGTGATCGTTATTAACAAGCTTGGTACCGTTGGAAAGCTTGTGAAACGAGTCGTGTAACTGTGCCTTAAGCTCATACTCTTGAATCGCACAGTCAGTGACATTATTGAGGCAAGAGTGCCTGTGTGTGTGTGAGTAGTGATACGTGTCTAGTACATCATCATCAACAATCCAGCAAAGCATCAGACTACTGATTATTTTGAGGACTACTTTTGAATATTCCTAAAGATCCTATTATGTAAACTTCAACAATAGTGGTGCCATCTAGCAGGAACACCTAGCATGTCAGAATACGCCCATCAATATTCCATACTCAGTCATTGTCTATGTAGTCATCGTCTACCACCAAACACTACTATGAAAAGCACAGTTTGAGGTACGGTATGCAGACTACGTACTGCACCACTCGCACAGCCATATGAAAGGGTATCAACCAAGGACACTGGAAAAACTGTGGAAGGAGGTTGACAGCAAAGGCCATGTCGAGGCTTGTTGTAATGGCCAAGTACATCAAAGAGCCAATGAGGTGAAATTGGAGGATCACGTTCACTGTCTCCCCCAGCTATGCTGGATCATCCACCTTTAGAGCATCATGCCCTTCAGGTGTGATGGGGATGGAGGCTATGGGAACTGCACCAAGAAGGTCAAAACATTGTCCCCCCACATCGCAATCGTAACGTGCCTGATGTAGCAAGAGTGTCCACCCCTGACGATCACGTATGATCTCCATCCCAAGAAACACAGTTGTAGGACCAAGGTTCTTCATCCTGTGTGCTTGAAGGAATGCCTTGGTCTCCTTCGTGGCCTCCATGGAAGGAGATCTCATTAGGAATTCGTCCTCATAGACTTGGATGGCGGTAAAGCTCTCAACAGTGACAAGAATTCATCCTCAAGGACTAGGCCTTGACCCCTGGAAGACCAAACGAGGCCAAAGTGCGTCTTGGAGGCCGTTTGGTCAATAAATCAAGGATCATTGAGAGCCAAGGGTGCTTCAAAATGAGGTCTCAATGTGTCATTAACAGAAAGGGCACTTCAGGCGGCTGTCACCGTTTGTACTGGTACTGCTAGTGGCAGATTGTTGTGGTTAAGAAAAACGACCATATCTCGGCAATTCCTCTACAGAATGATGGGGTTCTTGGTGCATTGGAAAGATGGAAATATGCACTACGTGATTATGAGACAACGACTCTTATCCTTGGCCCATATAGATCCACTCATGGATCAGGGACCTCACGGTTCCTAGAGTGTGTCATCATGTACATATACTTTTGTATTGACACTTGAACAAGAAGTACAAAATACTCCTACTTTGCCACAAGTGTCTCCGTTCTCCCCCAAGATAAGCATGCTTCCACGTACACTAGAAAGTGTGTATCGGCCCCTCCTTTGTTGTTGTTACCACCAATTGATGTTTGCAACCTCCGGTTGAGGCGAGCACACCGCGCCCAATTTACACTTGGTATTAGAAACACCCTTGGCTCAATGGCACAATCATCTACGGGACAAACTCAAACTCTCCTTTTCAGCGTAGACCAGCATATCTCGTATCTCTTTGGCGGATCCATGCCCAATGTCAACCATGCACTCCGGTGACGAGGCGGTAACTGGAGGACCCATTAAGGAAGACATTGCACTGGACATAAGATGATTTCATCTGGCACGTTCCCAATGGCCCTAGCATGTGACATGCAAGGTGAAGCAACAATAGCCACAGCATTGCAAAAACTGCTTGCCAAATTTGTGGCCAATATCAACCTGTTGAAGAAGTAAAACCTCAATCAAGTGCTCACAAGGCATCCACTCACAAGACTAGTAGTAGTTCCCATCCCACCTAGAGCTGCGGTGGACACCCCGAGCCCGTCCAAGCCGGAGTCGTTCAACCCATTGAAGAACAAGGAGCCAACTTTGCATACTTGGATATTTGAACTCAAGCTGCATTTCACTACAATCAGCATACATGCTTCAAGGTACTAGGCACACCGCGACTATGCCATGACCCTGTTCAGAGGGGAATTGTTGGATTAGTGGGTCAATGTGATGCACACCAATCCACGTGGCAATGGAATAGCAATGGTCACCGGCATTGCGCCCATGATCAGAATCTCAATCCCAGTGGCTCGAACTTGCAGCAGTGGCAAACCTACCGTGAAATGGCTGACCTTATCAAAGGAGTTCACGGAGTCGTTCATCAAGTGCTTCTCCGTGGAAGACGTGAGGAAAAATACGCATACCAAGCTAAGTCAGCTTCGTCAAACTGGGGGCATCAGTGACTACACCCACCAGTTTCATTACATTGTTGCCAACTGTGGCTTTGACTCTCATGAACTGTGCTTCCACTACACCAATGGCCTAAAGAATGGCGCCTGTTCTGTGACGGTGATACACGACCTCAATAACGACCTGCCGTGGATGATTGTAGCAGCAGAGTGGTACAAATCGCGTGCACAACAAGCTCATGCAAACAGCCACAGCACGTTAGGAGGTGGTTTTTACAAGCTGGCCAAAAGAGACGTCAGGCCCATGGAGATTGGAGTGTAATTACTACAAGTGTGGCAAGCCTGGCCACATTGCATGTGATTTTTGGCGTCCAAAAAATGGGGACAACAAGGATAAGCAACAAAGGGAAGGAGGAGAAAGGCAAAAAGGATGCAGAGAAAGTAACAAAGGATTTGGGAAACCAGTAGAGCTAGGAGTAGATGGCGTTAACCCTGAGTCTCCTTAGCCCAAATCACCACTTGACTGTCCACCTAAATGCCTTGCGGCAATAAAAGGGATTTCTGAGGTCAAGGCACGGGATTTGAGGTAAGAGGAAGAGTGGCCTGTCCTTCTCTTGGAGGCACGAGTGAAAGGCATCAAGGGGAAGGTAGGGAGTCTACTGGATTATGGTGCAAGACATAATTTTGTGAGCATGAAGTGTGTTTGGAAGTAGGGCCTTGAGCTCACGAACAAGAACCGGACTGCTATCCAATGGCACAATTGAAGTGGGGTACTTGGCCTGTTCTTTCCTCATTTGCATAGGAAAACCTCGCATAACAACCATATACAAGGTGTTTAGAATGAAGGATTACGATGTTATCCACGGTCATGACTTCCTCCACAAACACAACCCTGTTGTTGATTGGGAGATGTGTATAATCTCACTCCAGCTTGGAGACGAGGAGTGTCCTCTGACTACTTGGTCCAAGAAAGAGGCTGCGGAGGGGGAGCCTTGCAAGGAGGAGGCATCGCAACAGCCGGTGTTTTGCAAGGAAGAATCAGTGTCGTTGTTGTTGAACTTGGTGTAGCTCAAGCACGTGATTGAAAAACAGGAGAAATTTTTTCGGCATTCGTGGGACACGTGGAGGAAAATTCCAATGAACCAGAGTAATTGGTCTTTGATGTGGCACATGCGATCAATCATGAGCAGCCGGGGGCCCAAGGTAATTTTTCCACGGTGCTGGAGGGGCTTCTGAAGGTGTGAATGGAATTCGACAAAAAAAAAAATACACCCTCCCGGCAAGTCTGCCACCGAAGCCAGACATGGACCATAGCAACCACCTCAAACCTGGAATTTGCCTGCCTGTCCATGCAACGTACCGCATCAGCAATACGCATCTGCAGGAGCTCAAGAAGCAGATGACCGAGATGACAGAGCAGGGTTTCATCTGCCCATCCTCATCTCCTTACATTGTACCTGTTCTGATTGTATGGATAAATACAGGGGACTTCATGGTGTACTTCGACGACATCTTGGTGTGTAACAGGATGACAAGAAGCATGAGGAGCATGTGAAAAAGGTCCTCAAGATTTTGATGAAGGAGAATTTTTTTGCAAAGCTCTCCAAGTGTGAGTTCACAATGGGGAGAGTTAAAATCTTTGGACACATAATTGGCAATGGACAGATTGTCATGGACTCACAGAAGGTGTCGACCATATAATAGCGGTAGAAGTTGCACAGTGTGCACGACGTGCAAGTCTTCATTGAGTTTTGCAACTGCTGTCCTCGGTTTATCCTTTGCTATGCGAGAGTGTCACTGCCACTCTCTAATGCGAGAGTTGGGGAGTTAGAAAGAAAGAAGCCTCTGATAATCTTAAAAGGTCTCTGCCCTCCGTGTCGGCCTTGCACTTGGGCGACAACGGCCGTGACTTTGAAATGGCAACGGATGCATTGGACCTTGCCATTGGTGGCATGCTTTGTAGGATTTTGGCAACGGGTCACAGCCGGGCGCATAATACCCTCGCAAGTTGTGTGGAACAGAGCTAACCTATGCCACACATGACAAGGAAATGCTCGCCGTGGTCACAGCTTTCAAGAGCTGGGAGTGCTACCTCAAGGCATGAAAATGCACAGTCTACACCGGCCACCATGCGTTCAATTAATTCAAGAATAATCTGAAAATGAGCCATAGGCAAGCGCATTTGGTAGAATACCTCAAGTCGCACTTAGCCTATGCGATTGTGTATCGGCTGAGCCACATCAACCAAGCCGATGCACTTTCAGGATAACTGGACCTGCTGATGCGGGTCACGCCTCTCACCATCCACAAAGATGTCTTCCTTGTGAAGCTCTTTTACGGAGGGATACGAGGCGCATGGGGAATATGAAGTTCAAAGACTTTTCTTTGAGGTGTCATACTGGCAACGCTGCATATGCATCAGGTGGTAGTTCCAACAATGTACCATTTGAGGTGGTGAATGGGATGGTGCCTGCCACGCCCTTGGGTTTGCATGTGGCAAGCAACCTGTCCGCAGTGGAGTCCACGACACGTGACTTCAAGCAGATTTGGACAGCAACGCGACATGCATTGGTGAAGGGGCAAAAGCAGCATGAGGTACAAGCGGACGTCCGACGTAGTAATGCAACGCTCAAGGTCAGTGTTCATGTCCTTCTCAGAAGTGCACATGTCAAGCTTTGCAGACAAGTTGAAACCCTGGTGGATTGGTCCATTTGAGGTGCTAAAATGTGGATGCTTGTGGTGACATGGTTGGCTTTTCCGCCTTCTATGCTATTCCACAACGTGTTTTCCATCTCCAAGCTCAAGCTCTACTATGATCCGACTGGGAATTTCCCTGACCGCAATCTGCACCTCTCTTGCCAGTGGTCATCAAGGGTGAGCAAGAGTTTGAGGTAGAGGCCATCCTTGACCACCGTCATCATGGCCAAGGAGGGGACTACCTAGCCAAGTGGAAGGGCTAGGACACAGCCCATAATTTATGGGATCCTGCCCACAACTTCAACAGTGGCGGGGTGAATGGGAATGGGACTGATCCACCAAGGATTGAGGAAGTTATGCCCAACTAAGAGTTGGACCAGCCGAGGGGAAAACAGGTGACGCAAATTCATCTCCAATGACCAGGGCTTGACCCTCGGAAAACACAACGAGGCCAAAGCGCACTTTGGGGCTTGGTTGCTTAAAAAATCAAGGATCATTGAGGGCCAAGGGTACTTCTGAATGCCGTCTAGAGGTGTTATTACCAGGAATAACGCTTCGGGCAGCCAACACCGCCGCTAGTGCTGCTTCCACCAGCACATTGTCGTGGTTCACAAAAATGACCACATCTTTGCTGTTTTTCCATGGTGCGTTGAAAAGTTCAAAACATAAGCTACTTGATAACGTTCATCTATGGCCCGTACAAAGTCGTGCATGGCTCGAAGACCTCAGGTTGCCTTGGATATGTCATCATGTAAACATGGTTTTGTATGTTGAAACTTGAAAAAACAAGTATAGTTTTCTCCCAGTTTGCCACACGTGTTCTCATACTTCTCTAAGACAGTTCTATGCTTCCACATACACTAGAGGGTATGCAGGGGCCTCCCCTTGGTCGCCGTTACTGCCGGTCGGTGCTTGCGTCCTCCGATTGAGGCTAGCACACTACGCCTCGTTTACAAGGATGGTGACGCTCTGAACTGTCCGTCTCAAAAGGAGGGACAGTTCAGCATCACTTTGCACATAATTGACACGTGTCATTGTACAAGAAATTGCCTGGTTCCATCACCTGGATAACCGCTTTAAGTCATGCAATGCCTTGCATAAGCGCCAGACCTTGTTACTAAACTCAAAACCAGGTGGCCGGACCACGTAGATCTCCTCCTCTAAGGTATCATGAAGGAACACGTTTTTCACATCCATGTAGATGTAGATTTACATATAGATATAGATATAGATATAGATATAGATATAGATATAGATATAGATATAGATATAGATATAGATATA